>CABFOP010037068.1:0-19152 GCA_900683385.1 Anoplogaster cornuta
GGTTTTATAATAGCATTGTTGTATAAGCAGTGCTTCTATGTTTGTTTGTCATATTTTATAAACATGCCCCAACTAGGGAGCCAGAGAGCTGAGACCACATTCAAATAAGCTGATAATGAATTATGTCTATGTATCATCGCTACAAACAAGCTCTGGGAGTGTTTGAAATCTGTACTTGTCACAAAACTGGAAAATTTATTTTCAAGGAGTGTTATAATTTTTTGTGTTTGGGTGCCTTTGCTCCACGCTGTCTACCAGATTAGCTGTTCCAATTCATCTCGTTGAACCTTGATGACACCTTGTCTCCTCTGAGATTGTTTTTATTATGTCTTCATGACTGCAGTCATGTTTAAATTCTCCTCAAACACAACAACACAATCTGACAGAATCAATGACTCCTGCACCAACCTGTATTCTTCCCTGTCACTTTTTTTTTTGTCGCCACACAGCGACACAGCGGGGGACACTATGGCCCTGTTCACACCTGGTATTAACATGCGTCTTGGGTGATCCGATCGGACAGCTCTAAGTATAGGTGTGAATGCACCCTTATCTCATGTGCGTGTTCTCTGTCTCCAGATCTGCCCTGCTTCCCTTTAGTTTCATTACGTTCCCTTTACATTAAATAGGAGCATATTGATTTAGCAATTTAGCGATTCAGTGTTGGCCTAATTATCAAACCGGTTTGAAAAATGTTAAACCGACCCATCCCTAGTCTTCAGTTCTTTGAGGGATGAAGGAGATCAAATTTCCAGAAAGGTTCAGTTTTAGTTTTAAAGTTCATTTCATGCTGGTTTTTCATGAAACCGCTCTTGAATCTCCCGTAAAATGGCAGCACCTACCATTATGCTCTGCTACCATGACATAGAAAAGTGTTGATTATCACACCTCTTTTAAAACTGACTCCGAATTGGCACTTAATATATCTCACCTGTGTAGCTGCCTTGGTATCTGGGATGTAATTCAAATTTAAGTGTTTTTTCATGTTGTGTTTCTGTTATTTTGTCCACTACCTGCAGCCTCTGTTCTGTGTGTGTCACCCTCACTGACAGGAACCACAAAAGCATTAAGACAGATGTGTACACAGACACACACGCACACACGCGCCCACCACGCACGCCCGCACGCACACACACACACACACACACACACACACACACACACACACACACACACACACAGATAATTGTTTGGGGGCTATACAGAATGCCATTCTAAAATCAAAGGCAGATGAAGGTGTTTTGCATACAGCTCACAGAACGGCAAAAAAGATTGCTGCTGGCACAACAGATGATTTGTGCAATTTGTTTTTTTTCCCCTGTGGAAAAGATGAATTGCTTCTTAGTTCCAAAGGATTTTTTATTTCTTTGAGCTTGAATTTCTTGCTCACTTTGACAGGTCTCTGCTGTGGTATGCTTTCTATCTGTCCTCCATTCTTTCTTTGCAACTTGTACTGAGGTAGTGACAAGGGTGTTTACCTTAGCTGATGTGCTTTCACATCCTGTGAATCACTGGGAGAAAATTCAATACACCTCGCAGATGAAGAGCTTTTTTGACAATCGGCTCCTCGGATCAGGGTCAGTGCCCAGACTCCACGCTGTCATTTTAAGATGTTCTTTAATAGCATTAAAGGAGCTGCTTCAGCTTCCTGATCTGGACTTATCTGGCAGCAGGGGATTTTACCCGACGCACACTAAGACTGTCACTGTGCTTTAAGCACGTGTTTGTGTCTGTCTATACTATTATTTTCTAAATAAACCCCAGTTTATACTTATACAGTTGTTTTATACTAATTTTGGTGCAACATTGCTGTGCCAGTATAACCATTGAGTTTCATTTGCTCAAGTTTTTATATTTTATCCATTTGGGTCGGGGTCAAGTGGAGTAGGTCAAGGATCATAAATGGATTTGCTGACACTTGGGTTAACCTCTGTTGTTTCAGACTGTTATAGATCTGCTTATGTTTGTTTAAAGTATTGTTCTTGTATTGAGCCAATAGACCTTAACCTACTGACCTTACTGTAAGTCTATGGAACCGAGACTCTTTACTCAGGCATTGTGAGGAACTGGGTATAATGACTTGAAAATCCCCAAATGTGGTCTAACTGGTCTTCACATGTAACGTGAAGTAGCGAATGTTAAGTCAGTTTATACTCAACACCAGGTGCTAGGGTTGTAGGCTTGACTTGGTGTGTGTATTTACATAGGATGTACTGTATATGATATATGTATTGGTTATTTCTACAAGGATTGTCTCAATGACAAAGGAACACCTGTTGTATCTCAGTACTTAACTAATATTTGCTAGTTTTGAATACCAATTTGTGGAATATATTAGTGCACAGTTACAATGGGGTTATTGTCCGTGCTCAATTTCCTTGGAAAGTATTGGGCACTGTAGTCACTACTCACCTACTATGTAGCCTCCCGACACAACCCACTGCCCATCTGTTACAAAGAGCAATAAGATAGTTGCAAATGTGAGACAGGTCAACGTGTTACCTCCCTTATATATTCCTATTCTTATATATAAGTTTAAAGATGTATTCTCTGTTTAAAGTTCAGGGTTTACTGTATAAGAAATGCTGGCGAGAAATGTGACAGACTGCTGAGTGTGCTGTAGTATTAGTGCACGGCTGAGTTATTGAGGTCAGGACTTGGAAGGCGTTGGAAGGTCGTTGGAAGGTCAGGTATGCTACAGTAGGCATTTGCCTGCCTTTGCTGGCAAAGTGCACCACTGTATGCCAGTTTCCCACTAATCTGAGGATTGAACATGAAAGGTGGATGATCTGGGAAAAGGGCCGATTTAGTGTTGTCTGCCTCTCAATTAAGTTTCCCAAAACATTTGATGTGGTTAGCATGATGTTGCGTTTGCTAATTTGAATATAGGGTTGTTTGGGGAGTAAAGTGTCGTCCTCATGCTCTGATTAGACTACAACCTTCCAATGTTTTCATCAGGCTACTTCCCTGCTGAGTGTTATAACTCTAATCAGAGAATTATGTGAACGCATTAGTCACTGCTGTCTTATTGTCCTCATGACCTTGCGTGATGTATTGCTTTCATTATCTGCCAGTGCAGTTTGGATGTTCATTATGCTGTTTTTGATACTGTGGGGATGTCTGTGTGTCTGGCCTCTCCCCAGGTGTGAGCAGGGAGGATGTGGATGAGCTGCATGTATTCCTGTTGGTCTGTGGCCTGAGAAGAGTCAAGGACCCCCTCTATTTGGTCGAGGTCTTTTCAGGTATGCCATCCATTTAATATATGTGAAGGTATTGGACAAATCAAAGGAAAGACTTGAGTAAATGATTGATGCAATGAATAGGCCTGCTGAAAGAAGGCGGGGCGTGTTTTCCTGGCCTAGTTTAAGTCTGCTCAACCCCTCATCCACTGAGCAGTGATCCATGAATGTTCAATGTTTACTGAGCATGAATACAGTGTAAACTACTCTATATGTCGTGGCCATATGGTAACCCTAACCCTTAGACAATCACAGGACAGTATTTGTTTAGTATACCTTTCTGAGAATAAAAAGTAACTTGACATTATCTGTATTATACTGATGTGTAAAACCCAACCATGTGGTATTTTAAGCAGGTTAAACACTAATAATTGCTGCTGTTCTTTATTTATTTTCTTCCCACAAACGCTTGTTGTGTTGATTGCATCGCTGTCAATGTTTGGTGTCTTTCAGAGTGGCATTGTGAGAATCCCTTGAATGTGTTGGTCATTATTGGTCCAAAGGTGAGTAGTTCAAGTTCTTTATTGTCATGTGCACAATAATTACAATGAAGCAGTCATTGGCAATGAAAATCTTGAGTCTCAGGCTCCCTCCAACAATGCTCAAACAATAGTAATGGAGAAACACGCAAGTAAAAATGAGAAAGATAGAATAAGAATCTAAGGCATAACACACAAGTAAGGCTAAAATAAGAATTTAAGACATAAGTAAAATACGAATAAGAATTTAAGTAAAATAGTGCAAGATGTAAGTGTATCAGTGACAAAAAAAGTGACATCAAGAGTTCAACAGTCTTATGGTCTGTGGGATGAAGCTGTCCCTGAGCCTGGTGGTTCGGGACCGGATGCTGCGGTACCGTCTGCCAGACGGCAGCAGGCAGAACAGTTTGTGTCTGGGGTGATTGGGGTCTTTGATGATCCTGTCGCTTCCTGTAGTCCACAATCAGCTCCTTAGTTTTGCTGATGTTGAGGTAGAGGTTGTTGTCCTGACACCAAGATATCAGGGCTCTGATCTCCTCTCGGTAGGCCGTCTCATCGCCGTCGGTGATCAGGCCGATTACGGCCGTGTCGTCAGCAAACTTAATGATGGTGTTGGAGCTGTGGGTGGCCACACAGTCGTGCGTGAACAGGGAGTACAGGAGAGGGCTGAGCACGCAGCCCTGAGGGACGCCGGTGTTGAGAGTCAGGGTGGAGGATGTGGTGGTGCCTATCCGCACAGCCTGGGGTCTGACCGTCAGGAGGTTCAGGATCCAGTCACACAGGGCGGTGTTGAGCCCCAGATCTCTGAGCTTGGTGACGAGCTTGGAGGGCACTATGGGTGTTGAATGCTGAACTATAGTCAATGAACAGCATTCTCACATGTTCCTCTGGTCCTGGTGGGAGAGGGCAGTGTGGGGGGTCAGGGCAATAGCATCGTCCGTAGATCTATTTGGTCTGTTTGTAAATTGTAGTGGGTCCAGTGAGTCAGGGAGGGAGGAGGTGATGAAGGTTTTGACTAACCGCTCAAAGCACTTCATGATGGTGGAGGTGAGTGCTACTGGGCAGTAGTCGTTCAGGCAGAGGGCTTTGGGGACAGGGACAATGGTGGTCTTCTTAAAACACGTGGGGACTACAGATTAGAGCAGTGAGAGATTGAAGATATCTGTGAAGACATCCGCCAGTTGAACTGCACACACCTTGAGGGCTCGGCCAGGGATGCCATTAGGTCCAGGTGCCTTATGTGGATTAATCCTTTTAAAGGATCTGCATACATCTGCCCTGGACATTACCAGTGGGCAGGGGTCCTGGGCCTTTTGCACCTCCTCAGCCGGGGAGTTTCTCTCAAAGCGTGCTCTCAAAGTCATGATAGGGTCTTTTCACATACCTGTAATGTGTCTCCTGCTGTACTGTGCTGTTGAAGTTGCCTAGCAACCTGCCCTGGTTGGAGCCTCTAATTGGATGCTGCAGAGATACCAGCATTAGCTCTTTAGTGGGAATTATGGTCGGCATTGAGATGCAATGACACTCTTCTGTAAACAGGTGGAGTGTCAGCCATAGGTAGTTGCCCGTGTTTTCTTTTGTGCCTAACTAACTGACTACTTCACAGAGTTGTGGATTGCCTACTTTAGACCTGTATTGAGCCACCTCAGTTTGGTGCATTAAACCTCTGGGCCCACATCAGGACATCTTCTGGTTTAGATTACAGCCGAAAGCCAAAGAAAGTTGTAACCTTATCAGAGGAAAGTTACACACCATTATGCTTCTTTCCCATACTGTACATGACCTGAGTGGCAGGTTGAGACAGGCTGAATCCCTCCAAATGTCATTAGTTACACATACACAGGCTGGCAGTTTCTGTTCAATTGCAACCCGCTCCAGTTCTTCACTGTTTGAAGGATTCCTTTGACCAACTGCACATTTCAGGTCTCACCATTGGTTCTCAGTGGGATTGAGATCAGAACTCATCGCTGGCCACTCCAGAGCAGTCCAACGTTTTCTCTTGAACCAATCCTGGGTGCTTTTGGATGTGTTTTGGGTCATTGTACTGCTGGAGGACCCACTCCAAGTCCTTCATTCCGTCTCCTATCAGGCTGCTAAACCTCGACAGTAGTCTCTGGGAATGTATATAGCGGCTGTGTTTTTATTTTTTATTATTTTTATTTTTTAGGAAACCTTATGTATTTTATTTTATCATCATTGTCTTATTTTTATCTTTGAACTGTATATGTCTTGCCTTGCCCCATGCCAGTCAACATATTGATTCACTTATATATTTATTTATTGTCTCTGACATACTGCTCCTGTCCTGTCTGCTGATGTTCATTGTAATGTATGTACAGTTTGGTAGACTGCTGAAACTGAATTATCCTTTGGGATAAATAAAGTTGTATTGTTGACCTTCGATTGACACCCAGGTTTGTGACACTGGGTACTGGGTAGCACATTTCACATTTCACATTTAGCACATTATGGGACCTCCACCGTATTAACTGTAGGTAATGCAAGGCTGCCACTAATCTGGGCCACAGCTGCAAATCTATATATCCAACCAGACTATCAAACACTATCAATATATCAACCAATCAGCCAGACTGTCAAATCGCAGGAGGGAGTTACAGAGCTTTATGAAACTTTTTTTTTCAGCTGAAATTATTTAAATTTGATGTTTTAGGTGTTTGAATTTCGATTTGCTTAGGGGTGCTGCAGATAAGTCATATCCTGGCCAACAAGACTTACAGTGCTCTTACAGTAGCTCTGTTCTTTTCTTCTTCCTGTTCCCTTCATCTCCAGCCCCTTTAACATTGATTTCTTTTATACTGTTGTCTTCATCCTTTCTTCTCCCTGACTTGCTTTGATATGACATCAGTGTATTTTAGTGTCTTTTCTTTCCTTCAAACAGCGGTGTCAGACTAAAGGTAGGTTCTGTTTTAGCTTTGTTCAAAAATGCCTTGAATAGAGTTGGCCAGGAGCACGCCACTGTCTTCACTGATGGTTTACTGCTGCTTCTAGCGCTGCTATGCTTTGTGTCTCTATTTGATAAGAGGGTTCAGTGGAAGCAGAGGCATGTGTCACTTGTTTGAGAAATGCAAACCCATAGCACGATATACCAGACTACTATTTTTTTTTTTTTCTTAACTTATTTCATGGTTCCCATATGTACTCGGTGCAGTAATAACAGTCAGTCAAACATGAGATACAAATGTAAAAGTAAAATATTACAAACTCCCTCTACTTGCATGTTAGAATAAAGCTTGTATTGTGCAGGCTGTCATGAACTACTATAAGAGAGTTACAACCTAGAAAAAAGGGGACGGGAGGACGCATTTTAATGTTTAAATGTTTAAATCATGTGGTTTTCATTAGTCATGCATGTTGCTCAAAGACAAGAAAGTGCGACACAGGACAAGATGTCCTATTTATTGTCATCATGCAGGAAGTGGTATGACCACTTCAGTAGGAAGAAACAAAACATGGGAGTCGTATGCGGTATCTGCCTTCCCCTTCCTACAGGTCACATCCTTCCCCTTTCTGTCTGCAGAATCCATACTTAAATTTTAGATTATATGTTTGTTAATATAGCCTAGATTATGATCTATCTCCTGCTGGGTTTTCAATGTCTCTTTAGTTCCAGATTACACCACAACGCAAAGAATTGTTTTCAGTTTAGTTTTTTTCATTTGAATGCACCCTTGCCTTATAACAGATTTTAATTCAGAAATGCCATGAGTCATAAAATCAAAGATAAAATAGTAGCAGCTTGCTTGGAAGCATCTTTGACCTATGCTTTTTGCTATGCTTTGACTTTTCTGTGGGCAGGCTAATGCACGCAAATCCCACATCGCAATTAATCAGATTGGCCACCCACCCCACCTTGACCCCAATCTCTGAAAATACAGGATTTTCAGAGAATGATTTTCTCATGATAACAATTATTAATTGTTTCATTATTTATCTTTATCATGCTCCTGATTAAGTCATTGCTGGCATCCTTGATGAAAATAGAACTTTGACAGTGGGAAGAGGGTTTCACTTGTCATTTTAATCGTCCTGTTTGTTTGTTTGTTTGTTTTTTTCTCAGATTGATCCTGTGCTTACTGTGGAAGTTGAAGCTGTTGCTAAAAGGTAAAGCCTTTTGGGGGTTTTTCTTTATCAGTCACACATCTTATAATAGCAAACTTGAGATCTGGTAAACTGCCTTTGCTCCTGTGCGAAATTCAAAGACGTATCTGCTTATTTGCTTCTATTCCCTTTGGCACGAGAAAATATGTAAGCAAACTTTGCTTACATCTATCGTAATGTGAACAGAATACAAAGTGCCGAGATCCTCTCTTTTCTTCCTCCCACTCTTGAGTCCTGGCTGATCTCTCAGGCTCCCGCCAAGGGCCTTCACCACAACAGGCATGAAGCTGCCTTCTCTGGTTAGGACTTTACCTGGCCTCTGGTCACACATAGTGCACCCTTGTTTCCTGCCCTGAGCTTGTCACTGCTGTTCAGCATCATTCACGCCTCAGGAGCCCTGAGTCACGCAATACTGAGCTCTACCACTGCTTCTGCAGAACAGCAGGGGTCTTCCTGGCCCAGGAGACGAGCCAACAGGACTTGCACGCTGCCATGAAGAGGTGCTTTGCTGTGGTCAACACCTCTGTCTCGGAGGGCATGTCCGCAGCCATCTTGGAGGTAAACATCCTCAGGGCTCAGCGATAACAGGATGGTAGCATGATTTCACTTGTACAAAACAGTTGCCAAACACAACTTTATCTTTGAATAGCTCATAGAATATTATTAGAAGATCATATTTCTAAATATATGATCGTATTTATATTTGGATCATATATTTAATTTATCTAAATATATAATAGGAATGTTCCACCCAAAGTCTTTTAGATTTTTAAACCATGTGAATATTTATAGGTGTCTTTTATCTTACTGTTTTTTGCTCCCAAGCAACGGTGTTATCTGACCACAGGGGCAATTGCCCAAATTAATTGCTTGACTTCCCATTCCTGAGTGAGCAAAACTATAATCCAGTTAATCTCTTTTAAACACTGTTGATTAACACAATCCACAGAGGGCTTAAAGTCTGATTAGCATGTTAACATGTTTCACTCAACAACCTGTTGAAGAGGTATTAAGTGATGCAGACTAATAATTCCTTAAGAGTGAGCTAAGGCACTGAAGGGCTGAAGAGGCTAGCTGTACAATCGGAGCTTTAATCAGGTGCTTTTAGTTCTAATAGAGTGAGTGACTCATTCAGTGTTTAATGCTCTCTATTATGGCAGGCCATGGATCTTGGGGTACCTGTTCTGGCCAGGGACATCCCAGGGAATGCAGCCTTGGTGCAGCATCAGGTCACAGGCCTGCTGTACTCATCACCTCAGGTATATGGTGACAAATATTGACCAGGTCAAAATATGCATTCATTTCTGTAACACTGACTGTGTTAATAGACTAGAGAAGAAATATGTGCTGTGGCCTCCAGCCACTGTCAGGACTACTTCAGATGTGTGTCCCTTCCCTGGTATAGATTTATCTTGTTGAGTCTTACCCCATGGCACCTTTCTAAACTAGAAAAACTCAAACTTTATACCCTTTTGTAAAACTTTGTTCTTATCATTAGTCCAATCTAAGCAGGTAAAATATAACAAAGGGGAACTGATGTTTCTGCAGGAGCTTAGATTTGAATCAGAAAGCGTAGCCTTCAGGGACAAACTAACGGTATAGACTGAACCACATGCTGATGCAACACATAGCAGCAAGCAGGCAAGTGCAAAATGGGGAGCTTCCTCTTGAACCCGATGTTTAACAAGGTTTGATGCAAAAAGAGAATACCATAGGCTGAGGCCGGTTGGCCGAGGGTTATAGCATAGTGGTATAAAGAAGCCATGCTCTAGCATGATGTCTCTGTCATGGCAGGAGATAAGTTCTTTAGGGGAGGTCACGTGTGCTCAGCTGAGCTCTAGAGAAATCCTTGCCACGAGGAACCTCTCACAGATGGTTGCAGCGACTAGGGTCGGATAAACCACAACCTCGGCCTGAAAGTACTGATGGGCTTCAAGTACTAGTTTCTCAGCCAGAACTTTCTTGCAGAGGGTCACACACACACACACACATTTGCACACTCTGCAATCCTCTCTGTGCATTGACAGTGCTTCCGACTCCTCAAGCCCTCAAAGTAATTACATGAGCAGTGTACTTGTTAAGAATTGTGTCAAGGCAAACAAACACTTGGAGTGCCTTTAGAGAAAATGCCATTTCCAGTCTGGCTTTACAATGTGCTGTGAGAGTGAAGTGATTATAAGCATGCTGCTCATAAGTTGATCTTTAATCCTGTTGCGGATTTATAGCTCTCATATGGTCATACAGTGGAGCCATTTGCAATCAAGAGCCTCTCCAAATATGATCACGTCACTTAAGTGAAGTGAAGTGGCGTGCTGGTCTGGCAGTGGCTAAAACTTTGCGTGCCCACTGGCTCTCTGCTGCGGTAGCTGTTGGCTGCCATGCTGCAGAATGCACTATAAGGCTGTTTCACTTGGTTCTCCCAGCCTGCTGTGCCTGCAAATGAGCCACCAGAATTCAAAGAACCTCATAGGCCCGCCACATCTCAATCAGTGCACAGGGATGGCATCGTTACTCATTTATTAATTGATTCATATTTCTCCCCATCTTCCCCGTGTCCCCATGACAGCTGGTGTGGCAGCATTATTTAATGGTAGCAGTCACTTTGTTTGTGTTTTCCTCCCCTCATGACCAAATGGGAGGTGGCAGATATCAGGATAGACTGAAAGGGCTATTGGACAGGCATATTTGGAACTGGAGTCACAGATGCATTAGCAATGCACAGCCACATTTTGAAGCATATTTCAGTATCAGTATATTGGCTCTTATTTCAGTTCTGTGCATATGCTTTAGAATATCTTTCATGCGCTATATATTGTTTCGACTAAAGCTTCAGATGGCATTTGGCAGTATATGAAGCTCACTTTGCTTTTGTCCCTGCCAGGAATTTGTACGCCAGTCCCAGAGGCTGTTGTCAGATCGTGAGCTGAGGGAGAGAGTGGTGAGAAATGGAAAACTCTATGTGGAGGAGCACCACAGTCTGAAACAGGAGAGAAAGACCTACCAAACGCTAGTGGAGAATATACTGAACATACAGTAACACCACTCAACCCTACTGTATACTGTCTCAAGAACTTTAGGGGCTGAGAATAGGGCATTACACATTGTTTACTCAGCATAGGTATAATTATCACTGGTGTTTTTATTGTGTTTTATTATGAATTTTTCAAAACATCAGTCTGTAAACCAGGTCTGTGCTGAACAAACCACTGCAGTCTTATCTGAGCTGCCAGATTTAAATTATGCTGCAAAGCGCTTTCAACCAAAGAGCTTAGGTGATTGGGGTGCAATAAAATTATGAAATTTGTGTTCTACTGTTGCTGTCATATTTATAAACTATGTATTTCAAATTCAGGAAGACATCTTTTACTGTTATTTATATATCTAAGAAATTGTTTTTCTGCTGTTTCTTTATTCTTCTCAATAAAAAGGGTGAATGATGATAAAATGTCCATTATTTACTTATTAACTCCACTGGTCGTTTTTAATGTGATTTTAAATTATATTATGTATATTTCAAAATGATCATGTATTGAATAATTCATTAGCACTGAGACAACTGTGGTCGTTTGTCATACTGTACAAATTTGCAATGTATCATTATCTTTTGCGCTCCACAAAAATGCAATCAAGGTTCAGGTAATCCAATCTTGCTAAAAATGTTTCATTGCGTAGTCTTTGTTTTCTTTTCTTCAATGTGTAAATTGTAGCTGTAGACTGTACCACATTCATTTTTCATACAGCGCAACGGTTGAGTCACACACATTGAAAGGCCTTAGCAGAAGCAAATTTGTTTAAAGGATAGGGGGTCATGGAAGGTCCATGTAATTTGTTATCACAAAGGTTGATTTCGGCTACACAACAGGACATGGACTGGATAGAAAGAGGTGAAAGTTACATTTGTCAATATTGAGATTTAAATATTTTCTGCAGCCCTATTAAAAACTACTAGCAGAGCTCATATGCCTCTTCTAAAATGATGGTATAGGTCACATATAATCTTTAATAGAAAATCAAGGCAAGAGGCATGATGCAAGGTACTATTCAAGATCATATAGTATTTTTAATGAAAACAAAAATTAGATCAACTAAAATGTACAAAGAAACAAGACAAACATAGCATAATAGAAAAACGTCCAATTGGGTTATTATTTGATTAAAGCCATATTATTTGTTCCTGATTCAGTTGTGTATTGTCACTGGTAATTTATATTTTCATAATTCTGGATACTTTGCTTATCAAGTGTGTATGTATACTAAAATACCAGCAGGTGAGTACCAAAATTTCAAGAAATGGGTTTTTCACATGCAGTGTAATCATTTGGTGGCTGTAAGCATTGGGTAAGTCCACCTGGCCAACCATCTGAAACATCTCAACACACACGCCCACTCTCCAGTATTAACAATATTATACATGTACAGTAAAAAGGCCTTGATAGGTAATGAAATGAGGAGGAGGGTCATTGTAAAATCAGCCAGTTTGGAGTAAACAAAGGCATTGAGGTGATCAAAGCCACATCCACGTGAGAGGTCTGATCAGGTTTTAGAACTGGTCTTCAGGCTCTGTGATGGGCACTTGGGGTTCTTCCTCAGAACTGTCCTTCCCAACCCAGTGGATGCCATGGCCATTCTCTTTGGAGGGCAGATGTGGTGAGTGTTGGCGCTCCAGAGTGGAGAATGTGGTGAACTGGACCCTCTTTCTCTTGCTGGTGGGCGAGTGGAGGGACTCGGTGTGCATTGGTTTGCTCCTGAGGGAGCTCACACAGCCAATGGGAGAGTCTGTGACAGAGGCAAGGCAACTGGGTCCTCTGGACAGAGAGGCAGTCTTATCGGGCCCGATGTCAATCACCGTGGTGCTAGTGTGGTTGTCTTGCTGCAGAGGGCTGCCTGGTACGCTCATCACCAGCTCAGCATCTGTGCCTAGCCACACCCAGTCATGTCTGTGCCCAGTCAGCTCCTGGCCATGAGAGGGGGGCTTCTTGTGTCTGAACTTCACCACATACGAGATACAGTTGACCAGAAAGACCAGAATGGCCAGACAGAAGACCCCCAACAGGGCGTACATACCAATCTCCAAGTCTGTGAGAGGCCTGTTGGCCAGCATTTCCTCACCACCAATGTCTACCTCTACTGGCTCCTGCCCAGGCACGTCCACCTGGGGTGGGAAGTTGTTGTAGTTGACCAGGTTCCCGGGGGCCTTCACAGTGCTACTAAAGCCAACACTGCCCATATCCTCCACTATCATGTTGTCTGAGCCGTATGCCCTGCTGCTGTCACTGGGGCTGCTCATCATACTGACATTCACTGCGCTGGTAGGGCTGCTGGGGTTTCCTGAATTTCTGGTCTTTCCCACTCCTCCCAGACTGCCGCTGGTTATGATGGTGCGCTCTGTAGATTTGATGGTGGTTGTGACCTTCTGCATGGCAGTCTCCTTCCTCTCTGAGTCTGAGCTGCTGGGTGGGGGATCCTGGGAAGGCTGCCGCTGCTTCCTCTTGCTGTCCACCTCTTCCCCATCATTCCCATAGTCATTGCTGCTGTCCTTACTGCCTCCACTGTTGCTTCCTCCACCCCCTCCTCCAACACTGCTGCTGTTGCTGCTGTCCGTGATGCTGTCTGGGCGACGGCTGTTGACCTGAAACTTGACCCTGAGGCTACCATTGCCCACAGCCACAGTGCTTTTGCGTTTTGACTTCTGGCAGGCTTCACAGATGGACATCTCTACCCTGACCAGGACCCCCTCACCCTCACCCTCTGCCACCACAACTGGAGGCGAACCCTGCACTGACACCACCCCCTCATCTAGAGACATCACTGTCACACGGTAGTAGGCGGGATCATAAATGTCAAGAGGCGTCTGGGAGCCATCACTGAACTGCACCCAAGCGCTGACCAAAGCTTCCTGAAGGAAGAGAAAATAACAGAAGGTTGCTTCTTCCCATGTTCTTTTCTATTTGTTATCATGCTATTCATCTACTGCACATCTTTGCGACTTGTTTCAACACTAATATGAGACATTAAAATAGATTGAGAATGCTACCTGTTTGGGGCTCTGCAGAACCTCCTGTGTGGTTGTGGTAGCCAGGATGGCCCTGTTGCTCCCTGGGCTGAGCTGCAGGGACATGGAGAGGCCCGTGACCAGTTGGACCCCCAACTCTGTGATGGTCACTTTGTCATCCACTACCTTGATAGTCTTCTTAGCCAATATTGTGTCAGAAATCGGAGAGAATACCTACCATAAAACACAATAGAAACATTAGATATAGTAGCTAGGACATCTCATATCTGTTACTGATGTTACTGTCATTCATTTGCATTGACTTGCATCTTGAGCCATCTTGAGGTGACCACACACTGTTGGCAAATGGTGGACTTGGGCAAGGAGTTTTCTGTTTCTGAGACATTCAAAATAGATTTTAAGAACAAAATCAAATGGTTGAGTGTCCATTCATTGTTTCACATACTGTATAATCAAGGAGAAAGCCATCACATCAGAGCCAGTCTTTGGCCACTTCTTGCTGCACGGTATGTGTTCAACATTTCCTCCAAGGTTTTGAATGGGTCACATTCAGACTCAAGTAAATGCAAATGAATGACAGCAACATTCTGAGGCCATTCGGGCTAAGGTTAGTGCAGACAAGTGGTCCAGTCTGGTTACCTGGATCGAGGTGGTCCCAAGGTCTTGTCCTGACAGCACCCTTCCTGCCTGCAGCCTGGCCACACGGGTGTCCTCCACCTTGAGGAAGTAGCGCACTAGCCTTGTGACATCCACCTGCCAATCCGAGCCCAGGAAGTAGGCTTTAGGATCCCGAGGGTCCACCTGCTCAGCCGTGAAGTGTGTGAGCACTCGGACCAGGGCATGCTGAAACTGCAGCATGCAGCCCTTCCCTTTCCTGTCCTCTTCCTCGCTGTTCCAGCCGGGCCTGGGACGTGAACACAAAAACACATACAGGTCACACCTGTCACACAGCACACACTTTGACCTGATACACTCTAATCACTGAACCCTTTCTCTTTGCTTGATTGGATCACATTGGGTTATTGTAATATATTATGTAATGGTATTAAAACCCTCACCTTTGCAGAGATAATATTTGGATTGGAAATTGTTTATTCCTTGTATGGGCTAAAGGACGCTTTTAGAAATCTCATCTAGAATCCAACTAAGAGAGTTTCTAGGTTAAAAAACAGGATTATACCTTTTGGAGGTTACTATGGGCACCCTCCAGCTCTTGATCTGGCTCAGTTCAGTGTCTGACACCTCGATCTGGAGGGGGAGTCGAGGGATCCACACATTAACCTGCAGCTGAGCACTTAGGTAGCTGTAAGTGAAGTTGACCATCATCTTCACCCTGCCCTTCGTCTCCTTGCCGTTCACAAAAACATAGTCACACCTGTCCGACACCTGGATGGGAGGAGAACAGAAAGGAATAACAGTCTATCAGAACATGAATATATGTCATCATGATTTCCCTGATAATACCAAACTTTATGTTTCTGTAAGTGCACTTGTGTAAACAATTCATATCTATCTCAAAAGATTGCTGTCAATGAAAGAGATGTTAGTCATCTAACCAATGACACAAAATAATCAAATATCCCCCTAAAAGTCACTATTTCTAACAAATAGTCCCTCCTTAGAACAACAAATGGCCTTGCAGCAGTTTTGCAGTTCATGTGTTACTGTAGTAATGTCAGCTGGCTGTAATAAACTACTGTGATGATCACCAGTCCGAAGCTTTAGCAACAGGCAACATTGCAATTTTATGTTAATCAAAATGTCATGCAGTGGAATGTTGAACATCAATCCTTCACAACCAAATGCATTCATTACACTATCATTTCAAACGTGACCTTGGCTGCTGAAAGATCTCATGGACTTTTTGATACCCTAGAAGACAAGAGCTCAGGGGTTTCCCAACAACAGCCACTGCTATAATAAATTGGACAATATACACAGTACTGAAATTCAGTCACCACCCACTGTAAGTGCACAGGGGAGTGGAGAAAAATAAAAGGTTTCGACAGACAGCCCAAGGAGGAATGCAAATATCAGTAACCCAGCAGTTAGCTAGAGGATGTTCTGTCACAGTAACATGCTATTTGTAAGAGGATCTTGTGTCTTCATAGCATTTAAGAGTCAGTCATCCTGCACTCATGACCAGAGCTTGACCACATCACTGTGTCATCGCTACGGCTATGCCCTGTCCTCTTCGCTTCATGCAACTTAACGTCTTCATACAAATGGTTGTTGAAAATTGATTATACAAGCATGGGGAAATATATGGCTCATCTATTTCCAGTGAAGTTGTTTAGAGTCCTACTGTTTTGATTCAAAGTGGATGCAGTCAACCAGTCATCCATAATGGGACCCTCTGCTTATCTCCACTGGGTTCCAAGAACTCTCCGCCAAGAGCTCCATGCAGCTTAGAGCCTTAATCAAATATTATTCTGAGAAGAATCACTTTGGCATTGCATTGCATTCTGATGAGCCATCGCCCCGCTCTCCCTAGGCAGAATCTCCGTCTCTTAACACCCCTCAATGTTTTTGATTGCAAGATTTATCTTTTACTTGATGGGATTTGACTTTCATCACTTTGTACTGTATTAA
The DNA here is from genome assembly GCA_900683385.1 of Anoplogaster cornuta. Taxonomy (NCBI): domain Eukaryota; kingdom Metazoa; phylum Chordata; class Actinopteri; order Trachichthyiformes; family Anoplogasteridae; genus Anoplogaster; species Anoplogaster cornuta. The sequence continues at coordinate 16,443 of CABFOP010037068.1, forward strand.
AGACAGATAAAATTAGAAATACAATGAAATAAACACAATTCAGGCCAGACTCACAGATGACTATAGTTTCCTGAGCAGGTGAAAATCAGTTAAGTAAAAAAAGGAATAAACCATTTATTAGACAAGTTTATTGTATTACTGGATATGCAAGATGAAAATATCTATGGCAACGGGGCAAATGAAATTCAAAGGTTACACTGAGTTCAGGCCTGATACCAGAGACAGTCCTGATTAATCAAGTAGTCCTTATATGTGCCTTGTTCAAGCATTCCAGTGTCCGTCCTTCAATCCTGGTCTGACAAAGACAATGCCTATACACAGTTGAAAACCCTTTCCATCACTGCAGATTAAACTTTGTTTTGCTTTGCTTTGTCACATAAATTGGCTGTTCCAGATAAATCCTTCCCATCTATCACCGGCAGATTTGATACTCTGATACTTTGATACTCAGTCACACCAGAAGAGGAAAGATATCTGAGTCAAGCTGTTAGCCTAAGAAGATTAAAGGGAATGTTTGTGACTGACGCTGATATCAGGTCAGCTGCTAAGCTTAGAACAACAGAAAAGGCTCCAGGGTAAAAATGATATAGTCCACATTCTACCTTTTGACATAATCCTGCTTCTCTTAACTGACACTAATCCTCACTTAATACATCTGCTGTTATATGTGTTTGTGAATCTGAAGTCATGAAGCAACAATTCGGTAATCTGAACAGAATACTACATTTACTTATGATTGAGACATCTGTTGTTTACTACACAGGTTTTTGCATACACAGTAACAAACATATCAAAGCCTGGTATCAAGAGAGACTCTCTTTATTTTTCATTTACAAAGCCAGTCTAACCTTGATTAAATACATTGAAGCCCTCTGACCCTGGGGGCCTGACTTTTCTGCACTTTCAATTTCATCAGTAAACAAAGCGGACTTTTGTCAGTCAGCTGTCTTCGGGTTCACAGGATAACAGCGGAGTCACAGGAAGGCAGCGATGTAGCAGACTGCAGATATTGAGGTCATGTCTCGGGAGCCATTTAGCTTAGCGGCTGATTATTGTTGGGGAGGTTGATGGGTGATGTCATTGGGGCCAAACTCAGCAATCCTCCCCATCACACATAAAACCAACCTTCCCCCTCAGGAGCCTTTTGTTGCAGCCTCTGCAAATTGCCCTCCTGTACCTTTGCTTTAGTGCAGACAGACAGGACACAAACATCCAAAATTCAAAATTCTTCAAGGTTTATTGCTGCTGAAATCCATTTTGTCCACAAGTAACCACTTACCACTTTTAAGTGATTGGATGTTCGTTCACACCACAGTGCTGTGAAGCACACTGACTGACATCAAGGAAGTTTGCAGCAAAAGGAGTTCAAGTTAAATCAAAGATACCATTTAGAAAGGTGTGTTTGAAAGTTTGAGGTTTAACAGCAACACGCTATTGCCTCTTCACTGTCCTATATTGTGAAATAGTTTTTAAGGTATCATTAACTCCACTGCACTTGAAATGTGTGTGTAGGAATTAAAAAGCGATGGGCTGTAGCAGTATCGTAAGGATATCATTACCTATATTGTATGTAGAGCGGACAGGGCCAATACTAAATCCTACCTTGAGGACGTCGTCATCAGTGGAGCTGCAGTCTGTGTAATCAGATACATCAGTGACGACTCCATCTTCCTCCACGGCCACCGTCCTCACAGGCATCACCACCTTCTTACCAGTCAGCACGGCTGTGTTCAGGATGTCTGTGTCCTGCAGGGAGGCCGACAGAGTAAATACAAATAGAAATTACTCACAGTAATCTGATGTGTCATTTTTTACACTCACAGTAGAATAAGCTTAACATCCCACATCACAAACATTACAAGCAACCAATAATAACAAGTGCAAGGGTCAAAGCCACAGTAGCCAGACAACAGATGGAACAAATATTCCTGCGTCTGTAGAAAAATCAAGTATGATAGAGTATTGCCTGGTAAAGAAAAAAAGGGGGGTTTGGGGGCGGAAGCAAGAAAAAGAGTGCAAGTAGAGGAAGTTAGCAGAGAGGGGAGCGTGGAGTGCGAGTGAGGGGGCGATCCCACGGAGACGCCGATCTACAGGCGCGGCCGCTTCAAAGACGCCTTGTCAAAGCGTGTCGGGCAAAACTGCGTGGTGCGCCTGTGGAGCGGGGATGCGTGCGCAACCGGGCGATCAAATGTAATTAACGGGGAAAAAATGGATTCAAGCAGATGTCGAGCTCTTGCCGTTGCTGTGCTATAGGATGAGGAGGGGGAAAAGCCCATAACAAGCGAATATTAACCTTTCGTCTGCATTTGCCATTGTCCCACACTGTTCCTACCACATCTACCGGCATCAAAACAGGAAGGTAGTGGTAAAGAAGAAGAAGAAGAAGATCACTTTATTAATCCACATTTTCGTTGTCACACACACACAGCATGCAGGAGGTGGAGATTGCCAAACACACACGCATGCAGGGAGGGTGGCCTGCGGAAATTAGCCTCTGCTTTTAACATCCTGTTAACTTGAGGGCAGCTGGGAGCAGTGGGCAGCCCTCTACGGCCCACTACACCTCCAGATCTGGCATCCACATCCTGGTCAGGGACGGATGGTGCTTAATTTGGTGTTCCACAGAGATCACAGGACTTCACTTTTCTGATTTCTGATCTGATTAAGTCTAGACCCTTTAACTCCTGTACTGCTATGTTTTGCTATTTTT
>CABFOP010037126.1:2861-23526 GCA_900683385.1 Anoplogaster cornuta
CAATCATTTCGGACTAGATTACACATTACATAAATAAACCCCTCATTTACAACCTTGATTTTTGCTGCTTGTGGCGAAGCGGTTTGCTAAGCACCTAACCCTGATGCAGTTACATTAAAAACATAAAGCATGTGAGCAGAACATCACATGACATCTTTACAAAAGTGTAAAGGGATAGCATTTATTTAAAACCCCTGTAGAAGCTCTGATGAAGTAAATACTCAATGTGTTTGTGTGTATTATTATCAGATACCATGATATGAATTATCACGATACGTTGCCACATAGCGCTCGTCATGCTTCCGATTTAGGCGTCGTGCCGAGTGGCCAACAGCTCAGTCCCGTGCTCAGTACTTTTTGATGAGCCTTCGTCTCTGGGAGGTCTTCCTCAGCAGATGCCGGTAGTCGTACGGGTTCTCCTCGGTATGACTCTCTGTAGAGGGCATTCTGGGAACGGAGTGCCTGTCAACACAACACGGGAGATAACGTGAAACTGCGCCGAGGAGGGAAGAAAGAGGGGACGAGACGGCGAAATGGAAGAGGAGAAGAAGAGATGCCTTGAGAGATTTGAGTCAAGGGACAGAGAACGAAAAGAGATGACATTATCATCTTATCCTCTCCAGCAGCGATGTATTACGTCTTAATTGTAGATGGAGGCGTTCCTAACATGACCTTACGTATTATATTACTTTTTGTTAAGACAATATTCTTAAAGCTACAACCTCACACAATGCTTCATTCTGGTCAAGTGCATTGATGACGTACCTCTTTTCTTTGGCAGGTTTGGGAGGCTCTGGTTCGGAGACGGCCCTTTCTCGAGACTGCCGCCTGTCGGCAGCCAGTCTCTGTTCTGCAGACGGCCTCCTGTCCCGGGACTGCCTCCTGTCCATGGACCGCCTCCTCTCTATAGACTGTCTTCGCTCCAGGGACTGCCTCCTCTCGGGCATGCTGGTCTTTTTCCTCTCACCGGAGATGGACGGGGCAGACTTGCTGGTGGGCAGGCTCTGGTAGTACTGGCCATCTACATCCAGCAGCTTCCCTCGACTAGAGCACGAGCAGAGTGGATGAATGGACGTTAAGGGTATGGAGTGAGTGTCAATCAGTGTTCATACCTATTCTAGGACCTAACCCGCAGATCAATTTGAACTGACTGATGAAAAGACCTCACTTCTATTTTTGTACCTGCGTTTCTCCTGCTTGACACATTTGAGTTTTGACTGAATAGAGGCATTTCCGCCAAAAATCAAATCTCTATTTGACTTTCTTTCCATTTGTGTCTCATTGTCCTCAGCCAAGCTACAATAGGCGCCAACATTTTGACCATAGTGGCAGGTAAATTATGTAAGATTTACTTTTGGTCATGACAACAAATTCTGATTCTGACTGTTCAAATCAAGTCGAATGTAGGCCGTCCATGTGGCCCAGACTCCCTTCTTTCTGCCCAAGGCATGCTGGGATAGGCTATCAGCTATTCCTTCCATTCAACACTGGAAACAGTATTTCTGAAGGGATATTAAAACGAGGCGGAGCTTGCTGGTCAGTTTGGGTCATTCTTCCACATAGTAAACACTGGTTTCAGTTGTCAATCAGTGTATCCAGTCTTCTTCCTTGGATTTTCTGTTGATGGAGTTTGAGTTTCTGCAGGTGACGCTCTTCTCCTTGTCTGTTCAGCCACGGCGGCTAACGCTGCTCATGCCAACTACCCACTTCTTCTTCTATGTATTCCAAACAAAGAACTGTTCTCTGTTCTCTCTCTGTCTTTGCTCCCATTTATTACCATCACTACTCTCTGTCTCTTTCTTCTCCTCGGCTTCACGTTCGCTCCCCTTACCACCCCACGCTCTCCCCTTCCCCCTCCTCCTCTGCTGTCAGCTTTAGGAGGAGATGCTATCTTTCCCGCTGACCTTGTCGTTCTTAATGATGCATGTAAACTGCTCCTGTCCATCGCCGGCTTTATTTATCTGCTAATAAATTATAACCCTTGATGTTTAGCGTTGTGTCGCGCTGTGCATGTGTGCGTCGGTGTGTCTCTCCAGACTGCTGTGATGAAGTACCCTGACCCCTCCCTGTCCAGCCGGCCCTATCGGTCTATCTGCCCCCGTCGCTCCTATCACCACCTCACTCTGGGCGGTACACTCACCTTTTGCGACCTAAGCGGCACATACATACATACACTGTATGCATGCACACACACTTTCCCATCGCCTTCTTTGTAAAAGTGATTTATCTGGCATTAAATTAAAAAACATATATGACATCAGAACTTGCTCCTTGTGTGCATTGTCCTATCAAAACTTCACAAATCATTCAATGTTATCCTTCACAGAATAAGATAAGACTGATTAATACCAGGATGACTGATACCTAACATTCGTTAGTTATTTTTCTTTGTCAGTCCACAGCCTGATACAGTCTGATTTCATTGAGTACATTCAACGGATGGAAGGGAGGTGAAAGATGAGGCTAATTAATTTCACTGAGGTTGTGTAACGCTGCAGATCGTTAAGTTTGGACCCACACACTGTCCTTATGTTGGCACTGGGCCACAGTCATTACTCTGGAGCAGGGGTGCGAGCAGGCAGCGGGCCAGCCTCTTAACACACTGCCAGTGGGTTGTTAAAATAAGATGAAACAGGTGCCAGATACTTACTCCTCTTTCCTGGGCTTCCGTTTATCATCCTGGACCGACCGCTAAGTGGAGAGACACATTAGAGATTACTCCACGCCAATCAAACGCTCTTAATCTCTGTGTTCAAATAAGGCATGTGACACTTCACACGTTCCAATTATTCACCCTGTAATCAATACATCAATTTTAATCATTTCTAAAAGACTATATATGCATTTTAGAAGAAGAAAAACATTACCTGAAGTTAATCATTCAATCTCTTTACAATATTGATGATCCAATTTGGAATTATGCTATCATTTTGTCAATCATGACAATTAAATTACCTTCTATTCTTTAAAAAAGTACCATATTTTAATTTTGTACTATTAGTCATTCTGTTAGAGTAAACATTTTTTTTCAAATGGTGGATTTCTCCTTTTGGAATGAAACTTCACATTTATTGATAAAAATTAATGATTAGTTCCATCATATCTACTGTACGTGTTAGTTCCACTAAACAGTAGGACGACGGTGTAAACAAACCTTGAGTGCTTCAAGAAGTGCTAGTTTGCGCTGCGCTAATGTGTGCTGAAATTATATAATGAAAATCTGTAATTGCTTTTATCACAAATGAAAAACCAACAGGTGAAGAAACTTTTCATCCATTAGTCAGAAAATATATTGTAAAATGCTGCTCTGCAGACAACAGTAATGATCTGATATTGTTTTCCTTCGACAATATGTTGTAAAATGAGTTGTACAGAAAAAAAGGCCAATCAATAACACAATGTGAATGCCAATAACCTGGAAAGTAGTTACAATGTCACATGGCGGCTGACAGTAACACTTAGTTGTAGTATCTGAAATCGTTCACCACCGCTATTGCACTCACATGAATCAGGTTATAATAGGTGGAGTCTTCTGGTGTGTTGAGGGTCTTTGGTTGATGGGCCCTGCGGGGGGTCCGTGACACTTTCATGTCCACTGAAAAATGACAGACAGTTATAATCAGTCAATGGCATTGAAATGATTGCATTAATAGTAGATGATAGATATATGTTTTGTCACTTAAATTTTTCATATTTCATTTCTTGTCAGGGGAAAAATGGCAAGGCAATTACTTGGTGTTATTTCCTATGGGAGTTTCACACACAAGTGAAACTGCTATCTGGGTACACTTAAAGGAAAAATCCACCCTTGAATACTCTTACACTTAGATTTCATCAATATGTGATGTCCAATGCATTCCAGGAGTTATTTTGTGTGTGTATACTTTTGATGAAGTGTTATAATTTCCTTTTGTGTGTGCTCATTTTCCCTCAACCTGCCTCGTCTCCTTCTTCTTCACTTAGTGATTTCCCGCATTTGCCAGAATGCCTTTTGACAACCCCCAGAGAAACGGTGTGAACTTGTTTCTATCAATCAAAGGTGGGTGTATGGGCATATAATTATAGCTAGCAAACTTTGGGGCATGTCTATGATCACTACCGTGCCCTATACTCAAAACGACATGTCTGTGGCTGCACTGCATTCTGGTCTATTGAGGCTGCTGTCGGCACAGAAATTGGTATCTCTGCCTCTTCTACAATGGATTTCTCGATGTATGATTGTTGAATGTTGGTGGGTCTAGAAAGAAGCCCTTTTAACAGTGTTAAAGGAAGGATGTTTCCTTTAAGACAATAACCTCTAAATGATGCATGCTATAAAGTCCTTGGCCTTCCCAGATTTGAGAGAGAACAAAATAATCACCCTCTTGGTATTCTCTCACTATTCGGCACAAACGTGCTTTTGTTCTGTTTGCTCCTTAGGACTGTCTCCAAAAGGACACACTGTACACACTGTACAATTTAAATATGTCTTACCTCTAATTTAGGTGAAGGTGGTGTTATTCTCTGGGGAAACGTGTGACCACAGCTGAATTAGCTGAATAACGTTAAGTTATTGTGGTTGCTGCAGTGTGGAGTGGGATAAAGCACGTATCAGGCAAAAGCACACACCTGCCGTAATTGGACCTACATTCATTTTCAGGTCAATATTAAGGTTTTGCCCATTGTGTGCAAGTATACAACTAAGCGTTCTTTATCATGCTATACTAGCTAATTTACTGTTAAGACTTGTCCAGAGAGTTGGTGGGATCTTTACACATGGATGGCTGGATTATTGGACCTACTATTGAGTGTGAACTGACACCATGCTGACCTTTTGACTCGGCTGTGCTTATTGAGCTGCCCGTACATACTGTAGTTTAACCCTAAGGCCTTTGCTGGTTTGAATTTTCCAACAGAGATGATTCAAAACAACCCTTTCCGTTCACAAAGTGTTCTCTAACTTGGCGACCAACGACGGTCAATTCCCAGCACAGTATTGAACCGAAAGTGAGCAGCGTGTTTGTCTGTGCCTGATCAGCAGGGCAGTTTGTCATGCGTGACATCGTCCCTACTGTAGTGGATGTGTTGTAATCCATCATCTTTTTCAAATTATATACTCTAACAATATTCCCCTCGGGGGCATGTCGACATTATTGCAATTATAAATAAATTACAATGACCTTTGGTTCTGTTATTCATTATTAATCACTGTTTATGCACGTGAAAAAACACATTGCAAAAACATCAATCAAATACAGGAGCTGTCAGATAGCAGAGGTGAAAAGTTGGTAATATTATTGAACACAGCGATCTAAAGGTCATTCTGTATTGCTCAAACAGGTAAAGCCAATTTGATACCCATCCATATTCATTCCTGCCATAATTGTTGCAGCACTAGCTCACAAAACATGATTAACATTTAATGACCTTTCCCATGAAGAGAATTCCTTTTTCATTCTGTATGTGACAAATTATTCTTATGAAGTTTACTATGTCAATTAAATTTATGAGGGTAGCTGACAACTGTCAATGGAGAAATTATCCAATGGGTTTGAAAAGCATAATTGTGGGAGGTTGCAGGAGCCTGTGGAAATAACACAATATATAATTTATTCTGCTCTACCTCGGGCAACATCCTGTTCTAAAAAAAAGAGCCTGTAAAGGGCATACATGCTTAGATTTAGATAAGATCGTACTTTACTGGAAACTCTATGTTGAGTTGTGTATGTGACTGCGACTGTGAATGTATTAATTGCATTCATAGATATATTTATTGTCATCAAATTCAAGTCAAAATCAAGTCCAAATATCTAGAGGCAGATGCACATTATATGTACCGTTGCATTTGTGTACGCATGCATGTGTGTATGCATGTATGCATGAATCAGGTCAAAATCAGGTCAAAATCAAATAAAAATGTCTAGAATCAGACATACTGTACACTGTATACATTGCAATTAATTATATGTCATAAGCCTAAACTCTATCATATGTTATAATAAAACTCAGAAAGCCACAAAGACTCTGATAGATAGCAGTCATCATGATGTCAATCAAGGAAAGGTAATCATGGGTGTCATAATTATTACATTATTTCCTCCAGACACGTAAACTCATGAAGACAATGAAATTTTATCTGCCAGCTCAGTTTGGCACTCTGAGATGCTGAGAAGATCACTTTATTAATCCACATTTTCATTGTCACACACAGACAACATGCAGGAGGTGGAGACTGCCTGACACACACATGCATGCAGGGAGGATGGCCTGTGTTTTCACTGCCCCTCCAGGAGCAGTGGGCAGCCCACTTCAGCGCCCGGGGACCAACACCTCCAGATCTGGCGTCCACATCCTGGTCAGGGACGGGACAGGAGAAGCGATCGTCACGTTTTTAATTGGGGCTCTTATTGTGGAAGGAGACCCCGCGGAGCATGGGGAGAACATGCAAACTCCACACAGAAAGGCCCAGGAGATAGCCCACCTGGGCACCCCAGAGTCAACAGCGCCCCAGGCGGGAATCGAACCCAGGACCTCCTTGCTGTGAGGCAGCAATGCAAGCACTTTCCCCCCACTCACCATCCACCATCCACAAAGCAATTACACATATCACCTGTGAAAATCAAATGAACAATAGATCCATGTATTTGGGGGATTCTTTTTTTGTTGACACATCAGGAAGAGAGGAGCTCCCTGCTTTGGCACTTGACATTCTCAGGTTTTCTGATACAATCAAATCAAGCCTCACAAGAAAGAAAACTCTGTCCATCGATAACATCACCTGATACTGTGAGGAGACATAATAAAATCTCTGCCTTTCTCAGTTATTTTTACACCGGGCGAGCAAGAAGAGCATGAAATCAGCTCTATGGTTGAACTAGAATGGTGGTACAAGGCCAAAAGGATATAGCGTCTCTCATTGACCTACTGTAATAATATGGCCATACTTGGCAATACTTAACACAGGAAATGAACAATGAATTGCTGTCTACCCAGGGATACAAATGGTCAACTAAGGCTGTATCCCAATTCAGGGGCTGCATCCTTCGAAGGCTGCATTTGAAGACCGATTGCGTCACAGAGGAGCGAAAAGGCTCCGACAAGGCAGCAGCAGCTGTCCCATTTCGAAGGCTCCTCCAAATGCGGCCGAGAAATGTGGCCTTCTTTTACCGAATTTGAAGGATCCAAAACATGGATCCTTCGCGGCCTAACCTGTCCCAAGATTCATTGCGTGCTGGTGACAAAGCAGCAGCGGCAGCTATGAGCCAGGTTGAAAGCTGCTGTAACTTTCGCTGTAGGACTGTTAATATGTCACTTATTAAGTTATTAGCAGTTTAAATATCTTTATTTAAACGGCAATCAGTTTTTGGCAGATATTTACTTCTTGGCACAACACCGGGACCAGCCAAGCTTATTCTCCAATCATATCTGCTCATTCAATCTTATAATGTTTACATTTCTCCCAAGCTTGACATGGCGCATATAACATCTCTAAAAGGTAAAAAAAAATTAAAAAATTACAATTTCTGGCTCCATTTCTACTAATTAACTAGCAGTCGGTATGTGATGTCACACCGTTGGTATCAACCATGGATGTATTAAAAGAACATTCATTACAATGAAAGTTGCTCCTGCAGCTGTCAAGGTTGCTAGGCGACAGGAGCGGCGCTTTGTGACGCAAGGGAGAGGGCGTTAACGTCTGGTGACGCAAATAGGAAATCCTCTGTAGGGTAGACCGTCTCATTTAACCACACTCGGTTCCAGCCTCCGCTGTCCACGATGGCTGCATCCTTCATGGAACGTGAAGGATGCAGCCCAGGAAGGATGCAGCCCCTGAATTGGGATATGGCCTAAGAAATCCTGAAACCCTTCAAGTTGGTTTTGGAGAATCAAGGCTGGCTTCTCTTTTTGGTGTGGAAGGAATTGACCTTGACTTGTTTGGGTGAGTGTCCCTGAACTCCATTTAGCTCTGTGTCAGTAAGGGAGCAGCAAAATCAAAGAGACTGGCCAAATACTGTTGAAAAGACTAGAAAATTTGTACCTTTTCCTCCTAATAATTACTGTTTGGTTACCAGATGTAAAACTGGATTAGGGCTTCCAAAATAGAAAAAAAAATGTGCACATGAGTTTAATCCATGGCAACCTTATGAATTATATTTATTACTTTGTCAACAGTCTGTTATATTTAGTTTTTACAAAGCTAATCTTACTTACTTGATTGGTGATCCTTGGCAACAAATCCATTGACTGCATTTCCTCTCACAAACATGCCATTGTTTTTGGGGTTTGAATGATGGGCCTGGATGATTTCATTCAGCTTCTGCTGCAGGGCTGCGAAGTCCTGAGAAGTCTTCATGATCTGTAAAAAAGATAGGACAAAAGGTACATGTGACTGACTGAAAATGACAACTATGGTACCGCAATTGTGAGGGGTATTTCCTTGTCTTAGAGTGGTTACATCATGAAGCATGAGATAGTATTACTTCTTTGGAGAATGTCTCTAGCTGCTCAGCTTCTCTCTGAGCCGTTTGCTTGTTGGCCTTCAGGTTCTTCCTGTCCTTGTATCCCCTGAAGTTACTCTGGATCTTCACTGCAGCCTGCTCCTCCTCCAATCTTTCATTTTCGGACTCTGTCTCCTCTTTACGTTCTATCACTATATCGGTAATGTCCACAGCCTCCACCTCCTCATAGGTTCCCTCTTCTTCGTCATTGTTAAGCATGACTTCTTCCTTTGTGTACTTTTTGGCTGCTTTTTCTGCTTTCAGTTTCTTTCTGTCCCGATGGCCTCTGAAGTTACTTTGAAGGACAGTAGCAGCTTTTTCCTCATCCAATCCCCCCGGGTCCTCAGCAGATAGATCCTGTTGGGATTCTAGCATTGGTTCTTCTTCCTGTATGACCTGCTCCTCTTTTGGAGGTTCTAGTGTAACCTCCCTTTCCTTCTTCTTTTTCTTGGGGATCTTTCCTTCTCCCTCGAGTCGTTTACGCTCCTTGTGGCCACGGAAGTTACTTTGAAGTACCACAGCTGCCTTAGCCTCTTCGGGGTCTTCTGAGTCCACACCACTTGTAGAAGCATCTGCTGTTTCTTGAAGGTCTTTTGCTGTCTCTATGCTGCAGATTCCCCCTGCTGGTATTTCAGCTTTGGGCTCTTTTTCCTCACCAGTAGGGCTCTTCTCTCTCTTTTTCCTGGCTGGGATCTTGCCTTCTTCCTCCAACCTCTTTCTCTCTTTGTGACCCCTGAAATTACTCTGGAGAACAGTGGCTGCCTTGGCTTCCTCTTCTACGTTGACAGCCTCATCCCCTACAGCCTCTTCATGCCCATTCTCTTCCTCCTTCGTGTCCCCCTTATGCCCTACTTTTTCAGCATCCTCTGCTGGTGCCTCCTCAGCCACCATGTCTTCTTCCAGTTCTGTATGGTCTTCATAAACCTCATCTTCGGGCACCTGTGTATGATCACTGTCATTGTCCTCTTCTGCTTCAAAAGTATTCTCTTCATCCTCCTCATCCTCCTCATCCTGCTGTTGTGTGTTAACTGTCTTTTCCCCCTTTTCGACCATGCTGCTAGGCTCTTGCCCATGCTCATCCTGTTCCACAACTGTGGTTGGTGGTACCTCTAACTCGGCTCCGGCCAAAGTCTTGTGTCTCTCCTTTAGTTTCTTCCTCTCTTTGTAGCCCCTGTAGTTACTCTGGAGAACCACAGCAGCTTTAGCTTCCTCTTCCTCACTCTTCACTCCATTGTCAGGAGCAGAGGCATTCTCGTCGGGAGTGCACTTCTGTGTTTCTGGCATCTGTTCCTCTTTTTCTTTGAGGGCCTTCTCCACTTTCCCCTTCTCTTTGGCCTCCCTAGAGACAAAATGGGCGCATCTCTGTTAACATCCAGTCCTCATATCAAATTTGCTGTTATAGTTACGAAAAGTGGTGCACTGTAATTTTGTATGATATTCTACGGATCGAGTGAAACAGGAAGCGGAGCTCATGTCTCCAAGTGGAGACCAAAAGTAAGGGTGTGAAGGTTGGGGTGGTGGACACTTGCCTTCAACGTCTGCTGTGAGTTAAGTTTTAATTTTCAGCAAAAGCTTGACTTATTTAACTATTACCCAAAGTTGTTTTAGTTGCCTAACCTTAACTGTAAAAGAGTTGCATCAGGTGCGTAACATACAGTATATGAATGTTGTATGAGAGTACATTACTGTTTATGTTATCTTTTTCTGCTCTTTATCTTTGGTAATCACACTGTGGTGCTGAAACTTCAAAATATAACACACGGCAACTAATTTCTACATACAATACAGTAAGTGTATGGTGACACAATGACTACAATAAATTTAGTCTTAATTTCAGTACAATATTGTGTGAATTTGATCTCTCTCATACCGTTTTCTTTTGAAGCTCTTCCTTTCCTTGTGCCCTCTGTAGCGGGCCTGAATCTTGGTTGCAGCTTTATTCTTCTCATCTACCAACTCCTTATACTTCCTTTTGGCAAGATAGCGTCGGCAAACTGAAGAGGAAGATAAAAGAGATACCGTATAAACATATGTATTACTTTTAACCTGGGATTTTGCAGGGTAACTGATTTCATTTCGAAGTATCCTTACCAGCCTGCAACTGGATGATGAAGGCCTCAAACTTTGCACTGTTTTTATCATCAGCAACTCTCTTCCGAACTTTATGTCCTCTGTAAGCTGGTGGGTTTGAGCCATACATTTATTAGCATAATGGCTCAATGACTCATCTGTGCTCTGTCAGATGAGCTATGAGTGTATATTGTACTGACCTGACTGTAGCACCAGAGCACTCTGTTTTCTCTGCTCCAGTATCTGGCGGTACCGCTTGGCCCCAAGCCAACCACGGACATATGCCTGAACCAGAGTGATGCGTTGTGTGGCCCGTTGCACCATCAGATTCAGATGTTCAACATGGTAGTACTTGAGGAAAACCTGAGAACCACCACACATAAAAAGATAATATTATGATATTTCATTGATCCCTGTAGGGAATTTTGCTTTTCACTTGAATCCCTCTACAAGGAGATCACTGGTCGAGGTCAGTTACAGAGGAGCTGGTAGGTAGTGGTAGTGACTTTCTGAAGGAGACTTCAGCAGGGTTAACACAGATGCTTGAGCCTAGGTGCTCTGGCTGAAGGACAGAACCCTTTTCACTACGCCAGATGAGATTTTTACTTACTTTAGTTTTCCCCATGGCCCAGTTCTCTAGCTTGGCCCTCTCCAGTATTGCAGCACACGACTCTGGGGTCACAGCTGGCTCTTCATGAGCCCGGAAAGCCAGGATGTAGTACCTGTAGAAATCAATGGCCAATGTGATACTAATAACCAGTGATCTTTCCATTTGATTCACATCTTTTACACCATCTCTGTTTCTTTCTCTGAATTTGACCTGGCATTATATGAGCCTGCTGACCTCTTGATGAAGTTAGCAAACAGGATGCGGTGAGAGTAGCCCTGTCGTCTGATCTTGGCCGTCTCCAGAACTCCAGTGTATCGCAGTTGAACCAGAACCTTTTCTCGGTCAAACTTGTTGGCTTGGCGATCGTTATTGGGCTTGATGCAGCGCACAAAATGAGGCTGTCCGGCCACCATCTTGGACAGTAGGTCCATCAGAGAGTACTGGACAGTGCATGAGAAAATGAGAGTAAAAAACAACTAGGTAGCAAATTTCAGGGTTTAATATAGTAATGTTGTTGAGATAAGTTGAGAAAGAAGGCTAAAATATGCCTCTGTAATAAGAGTATGAAGCTACTGACAACAGGGAAAACGTCTTACTCTGAAGTAGGAGGCCACTGTCTGTGTTCTCATGTTGGTGGTTTCTCTTGGGTGGCAAATTGTCTCTCCAGGTTCACCCTGAACAAACAAGCATAAAGCTTGTCAAAAACCATAAGGTAATGCTTTTAGAGACAACACAATGGGAGAAAAGGGAACATTTTTACAGTATGCACAACAGGCCATCTGGGTAGTTGAGCATGAGAGGATGAGAAGAGAACATTGGACATCACACTATGAATAGCTGGTAGGCCTTTATGGAGACATGAATTGAATGACTATCAATCTGTAACAGTTTCATTTAATTCCATGGTATATAACTGATGCACACCTGTGGAGGTGTAGAGGTTTTTAAAAATATCAGAGGTCTTATTACCATTACCATTGTTAAAACGTGTCCCATCGTATGTATTTGATCTTTTTTTGAAAATCACCAATCACCATTTGCATTTGTAATGTGTCATCAAGAGGCACAGGAGGCAAGCGTTTTTTTGTCAGAGGTGAGCATTAATTTCCGAGAAGGCTGCAAAAGAGATGCATAAATACATAACAAAAAAACAAAACAAAACAAAACACACAAAACCCCCAAAAGGGCCAAATGAAGAGCTTGTTCTACATATACAGTAACTCTAGAGGCAAAATTCTCTACAATTTTATTCTCAATGAAAGATTCAAATACTGCTCATTATAACAAACAAAACTATACATGTACCTATATCTTTAAAATGCTCTAATTTGCAAAGCAATATGATATAAACCTTGACATTTCAAGAGATATTTGGTAACATTTTAACAAGCTCAATACAATGCTCAGGACTAATAAACCTGGGGAAAAGACACCTTTATAGCACACTATCAGCCTAATACTGTTTGCAGCATTTTAATGCTCATTGTGACTTGTTAAGGAGGAATCGTTTCATGTGCTTTTTAAAATATGCAGATGAATGGAAATAGATTCAAGAACTCATCAAACGCAGTTCATTTAAATGTAGCTACTGTCGATTGCTTTTAGGTGAACAAATTGCCTTAAGTCTTAGATTTAGCAGGCATGCTATTATTTAATGCTTTGATTACAAAATTCAAAGTTTAAAGACATTTACAAAACCTTTTTAAACCTTTGTCTCACTATGCATGTCATTTTCTCAAAACCTGAGTAGCATGATGTATAGTGCTATGAAAAGACAAATATATCAGGAATGGATATGAGAGGAGGTCCATTTAACATCAACACATAAAAGGTCCTGCTTAAAGGTAGTACAAGCAATATTCTGAGCAGCATTTTCAGTTATATTAGTAGAAATTGTCTTTATATCCCGACAGAAATCAATAAATCAATCCCTCTGAAAAAAAATGAAAAAAATTCCGGTGTCTGTAGCAGCCGTAATACTGCAATAAGTACGTCCAGTCATTTCATTCGGTCCGAATGAAATGATTGGACAGACTACGTGTCTGTTAACGTTACCTTCAGCTCGAATTTATTGATTAGATGATCCATTTGGCTGCAATGAAATGATTGGCTGGCATACCTACCTGCTGATTTGCATTCCCAACATCGCGGTAAACGAGGCTTGAGAAATTAACACTGCACCATGGTGGACGAGGACTTCTGTTGCTAAAAAACACTAACCAAGCTACAACGGACAAGCAGTTCTTCCAACACCCGCCTTCACGTCGGTGGGCTTCGGTGCTGTAATTCGCCGTTCTTTGGTCGCTGCAACCGAGGAAAGGATTCAGGAAATACATCTACCTCAATGAGTACGCTGGACTTTGCCGCGACATGGACTTTTGTAGCTGAAACACCGTAACTGAGCTATATTGGACAAGCGGACTTCTGGACACCACATTTACCACACCAGTCCACATTTCGGCAACATACGGCGCCATTCACCGGTCGCTGTTAATGAGGTAAACACACAACTCTTAGAATTGCTCGTACTACCTTTAAGCTCCAGCACTGAGAGGACTTAATGCAGATTGGTAAGTGAATACCAAGCAACCAGCTACCTACACTGCTCTTGTATGTGCACACACATGAGGACCTGACATACACACAGACTGTACTGTACTCTCACACAGAAGAAAAAGCTTAGACTGTACACATCTATTTAGTATCTACACAGGAAGTTGAGCCTATTCACTCTATTCAAAGCATAAACAACCTATATCTACTGTACATTATATCTACTGTAGCGTTTTGAGGTAGGGATGGCTGGTTGGTAAAATAATACATATACTCAAACACAAAGCCCACATATATGTTCATTACCTCACTGATTGAAAAAGAACTGTATAATGTAAGCACTCCCATCTTTATGAAAGAAATGCAGAGAAAGAGAGAAAAAGAGAGACAATGAAAGGATGGATGGAAAGAAAAACAATGAAAAGTTTATAATTAATTACAATTTGTTGAGATGAGAAAACAAGAGTGACAAAAGCACCGTGATGAAAACAGCAGATTTACACGACACTTAAAGAGGAGAAAGACTGAGTTGTCAATCGAGTGCAGTTTTTGCCTCTGAAAGTGAGGACAGGGAAGAAAGAGAGAGGCAAAACAAAAGTACTTGTTGGGGAACTTCTAGATGTAAAAGATAATGCAGTGATACTGAAGTGCTGTAAGTACCTTGGCAAAGTTGATGGTGCGTGTAGGAGTCCGTGGGGTGCGGAGTGTGTTTACGCCTTTACCCTTGGTGTGGGCAAGGTTGCCTGTGAAATAGACAAAGAGATGATATGAGAATCAGTTAACAGAAATTCACCAGGGGTCACCAGGGGACAGTTACTCATACAATAGGAAACCACACACAGAACTATATTAGTCAGTGAAACAAACCTACTGTATGTTAATGTGGGAATTATTAGTTGGAGACATTAGTGTGAATCAGTTTAAATTGCTTGACATATTCTTTAAAAAAGGTGCAGTTCAAGTACTATTTTACACATTCCATTAAGATTAAGAGGCATTACGATTGATATTTAAAGCTTTTATGAATGAACTTGGGGCAGTTAAAAGGAGAATTCAGCACTCTTCCCCTCCCTCTGAGGCATTAGTGTTAACGAGGTCAGCAGGAACGACCCTCACAGAGTTAAGGAATACCAAGGCTCACCAAGGCAGCTTTAAGACTACATTAAAGAGTGATTATGTGATTATGGGCTTGGTGATTTGGTTTTGACAGAGTTGGCAGCGCCCTCTGCCAACAAAGGGTACTCACGCTGCAAAGGCCAGCTTTTCACAACAAAGGTCTGGCAGCCAAGAGGGGTAAAACTGGCTGAAAAGAGTAACGTTGGCCAGTTGTTTTGCTTTCAATTGGATTTACTGTACGTACAGAGAATTGCTTTGACTAATTAAATGGTTGCAATAAACAAATAAACTTGTACTAGTAGGAGAAGGAGTAGTTGTAGTAGTAGTAATAGTAGTAGTAAGCACTGGTCAAGTATTGCACAGCAGAAAAGTAAAAGATATGAAATAGGAGTTATTGTGATTGAAGCAAGTAAATGATCCCTGTAAGTTGCTCGATTTTGCTTTGTGGAGAAAGCGCAGGTATCCAGTTTACCTGTTTTGGTGAGAGGATGGGTGACAAGTTTGCGAATAAGCTCGTTCTCGGATGATCTCAGCAGTAGAACAATGTCGGCTGGTAGTGTGTCTCTATTCTTGGCCAAGAAGCCTCCAGCATTATAAATGACCTGAGAGTTTGGTAGAGAGGGAAAATATTTATGTGGATGCCCAATACATATTTAGTTTATATTTATGTTATTATATCATCAGTTTATAATAAAACAACCTTTTAGTAGCAATGGATAAGTCAACTTTGAGTGGATAGACTGACACGGCAATTACCTTTCCAGCGTAGTGGTTAATTCCGAAGCCAAGGTCTACCCTCTTTGGTCTCCAGAAGTGTGTGGTCTTAAGATTAACTTCAAACTTCTCTGAAATAACAAAGAACACATCAGTTAATTATCTTCACAATCACCTGAGAAAGGTTAGGTTAGACAAAAAGAAAAGAGATATTAGTATAACTACTGTAAACAAATGAGACTATTGCTGAGAAGATTTGCAGCCTCTACTGGCCTCTACACTGACCATTACCAGGTCGGATTTCACAGGAAATGTACTACAGCACAACGGGAGAGTGCTTTATGTCACAAAAGAGGGAGAGGGTGTTGTTCTTCCAATGCATAGCTTGAACATTGCGTTAGCTTGCATTGTCAGTATGCATATTTTTATTTTTATCAAGGGCTGTTATCATCTCTTATCCTTCTTCTTGCTCTTCAAAACAAACACACAAGGATCAACAGCACAAGTAGTAGGACAAGTAGCAATGGAATGGAAAATGTGGTCTTAATTTTGAGAAACACTGGCAGTAACTATACCTTTTCCCATGAGACAGGCTACCAATCTACGGAAGCTTATCTCAAGATAACAAGATAATCAACCCGTTATCATGCGAAAACAAAAGGTTGTTTCCTCTTATTATTAGAGAGGGATCTGTCTCAGCGCCCAGGCATCAGGTCTCAGCCTTGCTTCCAATTCGACATGGTGGCTAAGACCGGTATTGCAAGTCACGTGATGCCCTGCGGCCCAAAAAGCTTTTTTCCAATAGACATACATGGGGAAAGAAGCAGCTGTAAAACTCTGGGAACATTTTTCTGGGTATCACTCAAAGTCTTAGGTCAATTCTTCTTTAGAAGCCACCAAGTTCTCCATAATTATCCCGTGATCTCGAGATAACAAAGATCATTTTCTCGAGATAACGAAATAGCACCTTTAAAGATGGAAATTGAATGTTATTCCGATGCTCTACGGCACCTTGTTCAGTGTAAATGAACATTCACTTCTGTCTGGTAGAAAGAAGGGAGGAGACCTGGGTGTTATGTTGCTATACAGCTCCAGAAGCTCCATATATAGAAGACGATGAGTTTGGAAGCATCCAAGATGATTCTCTGTAGTTGACAGTGCATTTTCTTGTTCTGACCTGCTCATTTAGATGTGAACACGTACATCTGTATCAGTATCAGATTCTGATCTCCTTCAGGCGTTTAATCCCCAGTAAAGTTTCAGTAAAGTGGGGCTGTAAAGTGGCCAACAATAAAAGGTGTACTGGTTGTACTGGGTAGATCCCTGGTGTGAATGTGCGTGACTGTGTGAGTGTGAAGAAGGGCGTTACTGCATGCTCAGTCAACCTTTCCTTGGACAAATAAGTCCAAAAATCCACCCTAAAACAGATTTCCTCCTGTAATAGTTGAAGGGACTCACCTACAAGGGTCTGGTCGGTGGCCTGTGGGAAACGGCTCTCCTCGTCCAGCAGAGACAGCATCCCCATAGGCTTCTGCAGGAAGAGGTCCAGGAGGGGCCGGTTGTCCTCATACTCAATCATCCGAGCATCCACCTCCTCATTGAGGTACTCATCCTGTACAGCAGTGGGAGGGACACTGAATTAAGAAATGGGGTTTTTAAAGTAATAATCTGTCTGATGTAAGTAAACGACTGTTTTGCTATTGATGACTGACACAACACAAGAGTGATTCAACATATAGCAGTAGCAGAAAACGATCATGCTGTTCCAGTCAGGTACGTCTTTCCTGGGGAAAATCCTCTGGCACACAGGAAACTATGTGTTTTACATTTCCGGCTGCAGCAACAGTAATTTGTTTGGAATAAATATAAGAATAAGAATAATAAAAAAACAATACATTACCAATACATTACCTAAACAAACTGCCTGCTATTTTATGACGATACTCTTAGTTCTATTCTTTTGGTGTCATTCACAGTTGAACATTCAAAAATCTTAAAATAACTTAAAATGATCTCTGCAAAGAACAGTCCTAATTGTACATCTTAAATTGGATATCAGCCCACCAATAACAGGACAAAGTTATAATATTTTTAAAGCAAGAGTGTGTTGCCTCTCAACAAATCTCTTAGTGTGTTGTAGTGTGACACCCCCTCCCTCCAGATACCTCTGGGCCTGAAGGCAGAGATTACTACTCCTCTTAATATTGAGCTAACCTGATCAAATCAGGTTGACTGACTCTGAAAGGTCCTACTGTGAGTCAGCAACATTACCAGAGACACCGATTTCTATTACCAGAGGGAAATAACAAAATGGGAACAAAAAAACAAAAACAAAATGTTTATGCTAGCATGAACTGCACACACTGACGTAGACAACCCATATAAAGAAACCTGCCTGGGTAAATAAACAGGCACAACATGCAAATACTGTAACACATACAGGTAGATTTAAAGCAATAAGTGCAGATAATAGTCTGAATCAAAATGGATCCTTTTACTTCTGTTACTTCAAATCTGCTATATTCTGGATGTGCCAATAATGCTCCTGACATAGCACGCTCACAGGAAGAACTACAGATAACATCCAGTAAGAATGAGAAAACTCTAGAAGGATAAGCTCCAAAAAAAATAAAAATAGGAACTCTGGTATATCACTATCACCCACTGCCCTCTTCATGTCCAACTATGTAGAATAAACTCTAGGTAGTTTGAAGAGCCACATTACACATCTCCATCTACCACAGTTGGACTATATCAGGTTATGTAATGGATATAAATCACATAACACACTACAACCCCCTCATGCACTGCATATATGGTGCCGTATAGGACAACTATATTTCTGGGCCTATTGCCAACAGTGCCCTAGAGTGAGCTTAAGTCATACACTAACTGTCTTCAACTCCTAATTGACCCTCATTGGGGATGATTTATAGAGCCGATCCATTGGTGAGACTAAATCATTTAACATTAGCAAACCATTCTCTGCCCCCAAGGCAGAACACACCCATGAGACTATATAACGGGCGAATCGCGTTACCCCCACTCCCCCGTAAATAAAGACAGCAGCATATTTTACCCTTGCCAACTCTCTTAAAGCGAGGTGACAAATGATGACTTGTTATCACCATTTAGATGGAAATGAGGCACTACCAAGGTGAAAAGTGCATACAAAATACTTTCCAGGAGGTATTCAAGCACTCAAAGTGTGTCCATATGGTTTTGGTGATAGGTTGGTTAGACACTGGCAGGAGTACGGGCTGCATCATACCTGTTCCCATGCAAATATGTGTTGATTGAAGTAAAATTGGATCTGCTCGTTGGCTATGTTGATGCAAAGCTGCTCAAAAGAGTTCTTCTTGAAGTTCTCGAAACCAAAGATGTCCAGGATGCCGATGTTCAAGCCCTTGTCATCCTCTCTGGTGGCGAGAAGAAGAGTGAAAGGTTAGAGAAGTACAATAACAGAAAGAGGTGTAATAATAACACTGATACTATGTGGGACTAACTGAGATCAATTACCACTTTTCCACAAGATTGTATATTTTGGTTAGTGCACAATAATGATGATTGCTGACAGCAGCTGGGGATCATCAAATATCACCATCACCAAAGTATGATGTGTAGTCATGTGTATCAGGACCAAACTTTAGTTTTCCTCGACTTTTGTACAAATCCCATAGCTTTCAAAAGCTGGTAATGGTCAAATTAATTTTCCAAATTTGTTCACACTTTTCAGACCAGTGTAGGAACTCTGCCTGATGACCTCGTTCACGCCACACCTCTCTTCCTCATCTCACCCCAGGTGGCTGTCGGGCCGGAGCAGGGTGTTGATGCGGTTGACAATCCAGCTGAAGAGACGGCCGTACAGAGCCTTGCCCATGGCGTCCCTCACCTCCGCCGCTTTCTCCACGGTGTTGGGCCTGACGATGGTCTCCCCCCGGGCCACCACGCAGTGAGAGGTCAGGGCTTCCTGGAGCTCGTCTGAGCGGATACGCAGCAGCGACGCCACTGAAGGGGATCCCATGAGATGAGATGAAACTTTAAATGTCCAAACGTGCAGGGGCATATGTGCAAGGTGTGGAAATGTGCATCCTTAACTATCCGCATTTTAGACCCAGGGATGGGGATAACACGAACAGAATGTGATACAAAAAACAACATGCATGTGTTGAAAGAAAATCACTTAATGATGAATGTGTAGCCATTATTCAGCAGATGATCGGATATACACACTAAATACACAAACAGCGGGACAAATATGCAGAGTCCCACTTTGACAAACAACCGGAAAACAAGTATTTCATTATTCATGAAAATGATATGGCTTGTTCTGCGTTCGCAGCCAGTAAAATACGATAAGAGCAGAAAGTTTAGCATCATCTGGTCTAACACTGGTGCTCTCCTGCTCATCCATCATATCTAACAGATAAACCCGACAGCTAGACAGCTCTGTAACCTACCAGGCAGAACAGACATTCATATTAAGAAAGCATAATAACAGAGGACAACGATGTCCTGCTGTGTTAAGGTAGTTTGTTAACTGGGTCTATTGAAAATGCCTATACCGATGGATAATTCATTTAGATACTGTCCTTGCATTTATCTCCAGAGACCAGCAGAAGAGTGAGAGAATCCAGAGTCATGTAAGGTTTTACGTCATCACACGACGGGGGTGTAACCACGTCTCACCGTTCTCCAGGACAGAAATGTTGGCGATGCCGCTCTTGTCCGTTTGGTGCTCTGAGGCCACTGGAGAAAACTCGATGTCGCCGGAGTTGAGGATGGCAGCCAGAGTGCTGTACACACTGCCCAGTTCCTGTTGGAAAGACAGGCAGGAATGGACTGTTGCAAATCCAGGAGGGCAGGAAATAGGCTCTGTATGAAGAGTATATTGATAGTTCCACGCAAATAATCCTGTGCATGTCTAGTGCTTATCAATTGATTTATCAGGATGGTAATTTAAAGTTATAATCGGTGACATTTTCATATAAATAAATATATCACACATTGATATAGCTCAACAATGATTGATACCAGTTTCCATTCTAAACACCCGGTGTCAGGTTGGTCTTTACAGGGAAAAATCCTTGCACAGGAAGTGATGGATTTTACATTTAGCAGCAAC
>CABFOP010037204.1:0-10705 GCA_900683385.1 Anoplogaster cornuta
ACACACACACACACACACACACACAGGTCTTACCGTCCAGTCCAGTAGGAATCACTGGGGCACCAGCGTAAGGAAGCTGACCGGCTCCTCCCCCTACGGTGAAAATGACATGACATGGAGACGTTGACTCATATAACTTCCTCTTTACCCTTTAACTTTCTATCTGTCCAACTAGACTGACTCACGGACGAAAAGAACACCACGTCACCGTGAGTCTGACTAAAACAGTGTCTAGAGGAGTGCAGTGAAATTCAGCTGATTCCTTTGTTTCATGTTTGGGGCCCCTAAGGACTCAACAGACCCCAGACCCCTATTTTGAGAGCTGCCGCCCATGCTCGTATTTACCCAGGACAGAGTCAGTCCCCAGACCCATGGCCCCTGCCTTCCCTTCAGTCCTTAGCCCCGCCGGGACCGCCGGCTGGCCCCCGTACACCAGAGCACCACCAGGACCAGAGCCAGCGCCCCCTACAGACACATACAGGATACTGCATGAAGGACGGTGACGGGGTTACACAGTGATGGAGAAGGAGTTTAGATGACAGGTGAGATCAGGAAGGTGGATATGAAATGCTTTCATGTCTCTGGATTTAAAGTGAATATGAAGACGTGATAGCAGGACACATCACGGGTGCTAGCGGAAGATAATCACCTCTTCTAATCATTCTAAAAGAGGTGGCATCTCAAAGCCATAGTGGGAGAGGGAGAGGCATGGCACCCTTTCAAATTAGTGTATTAAAAGTACGCTGCTGAAGCCAAACTCGGACTAGTCGCCAGAAACAAGTGGGGTTAGCTACGTGTTACATGGTAAAGGGGTGGATGGATGGATCAGCATAGAATTGAATTGAATTGAATTGAATTGAATGCCTTTATTGTCATTGCAGGAATTACAACGAAATTTGTTGTGCTACGTCTGATATGAGTGCAAAATACAAACATTGTTTTTGTGCCTGTTAGTCCGTGATTTAAAACTCCTGAAAAGTAGAATAAAAGTAGAAAAGTAGAAAAAGTATTTCTCCTTCCATGCATGCATCCTTTTACGTAGTTCATATTTCCCCCCATGTGGGTTTACGTGTCCACCACAGTGTCCTTGACTTTCTTACCATACGTCCCGTGGCCCTGTCCAGCGTAGCCTCCTGCACCGAGGGCTGGGGAAATCAGAAAAAACATGAACCTACGGGTCAGAGGGTGTCGACTGATGCGCGGGATACCCTTTTGCAACAAACGGCGTGTAAAGTAGCTGAGGCGAGAGATGGTCAGAAACTACCGGGAATATTGCCTCTAGAAATAAGAGCCATGTGGACAGACTATCACACTGGACGTGCTCGGCGTAATGCTTCCTCCTTTAGCTGTCAAATGTCAAAGGTTAAGCATCTATAACATAGCGTTACCGTCCGCTATGTTATAACGCGCCAGGATCGTTACCTTCGCTCCTCCCTGCTTTGCCTCCAGCACCATCAGCTAACTCTGCAGGGTAACCGAGCCCTGAAACACCATTGTAATCAGCGTTATCATTATGTTTGTGAGTACCGTAGGTGAGCTTGTGAGTGGATTCTTTAGAAAGCACTCACCGGCTCCGTAACCCGGGTTACCGGTACCCGCGCTGTAACCGTTCCCGTAGCCTGCTGGGAGGAGGAGCACGTGTTCAAATTGTGATCATTGCATTTAAAAAAAGAATATCTGAGCCCAACGCTACACAGGTCCGTGTTGCATTTGAGCTTTCTATTTGCGGACCTAGAGGAAGGGAAATCTTTAGATTAAAGAGAGAGGACGGATGCACGCAGGCAGGCGGTCATCATGCCGAAAGCCAAATACCTGCGGACGCTGCTCTTGCAGCAGCAGCAGCAGCAGCAGCTGCAGATGCATCTCCACCTGCAGTGAGAACAGAGGACAGGAAGTCACTCCTTGTGGTGAAAACACAAAGGACCCGCCTGTCTTCATTGAAGATCCTTCGTCCTGTCAGCGACAACACTAATGCAGATTGCCTCTGACACCAAACTAGTCCTCAAACTCAGGTTTCATTTGTTGACTGCCCTAGATCTACGTCACATGCTCACACTCCTGTTACATGCACTGTACACATTTTGATGGGCTGTCTTGTTAAGTGCCTTAGAGCCCCAACAGTGTTTGAATTTCTTGTCGCATGTTCTGGTGAATGGCCACTTACCGAAGCCATTGCCTGCCCCAGCACCAGCGTATCCTGCTGCTCCGTCACCATAGCCTGTGATAACACCAATTGAAAACATGGGGCACAGACTCTCTCATATACACAAAGCACTACTTTTGTATTCGTTTACAAAGACATTTAAATGGTCAAATCAAAGCACTCCAGTGACCTCAAATACTATGTGAAGTTGACCTAAAAAAAAACGATTTGAATTTTTCAAGCAAGCCCTGCAGGCAAATCAGTGGTTTACAAGGCAAAGTAGGAGTAGCGACGGATTGCCGCCCACTGAAACAGGAGCCGTGAGTCCTCAATCTCATCGTAACTGCGATCTGTGGAGAACATCTGAAGTCTCATTTGAGGATGTGTTTTCAGATAAGCTTTTGAAAAGCAGAGGGTAGGGGAGGAAAGGGTGAGAAACGGCTCAAGAAAGGAGGGAGAAAGAATGATTTAAGAGCTGACCGTCCTGCTACACTGTGGGGATACCCACCCTGTCCAAGACCAACGGCAGCTGAGAGTTTTTCATTTATTAAAGAGAGAGATTCAGGAAGGAGGGGTTGAGCCTGAAAAAGAAAAATGAGTAGAGCAGAAAAGAAGGAAAATGCAAATGCTCACCTCCCAGTTTTCCGGCTCCACCGCTCAAGGGGTATCCTCCCTGCCCCAAACCTGCGGGCAGTGCATGGCTCATGTTTTACCACAGGCTGCATAAATCCACATCCACACCTCCATCAGCTGACAAGGGTTGTTAGTTTTCATGTGCAACATTACCTGCTCCATAGCCCCCAGCGCCCAGGCTCGCTCCAAGAAAGTTTCCTGCTCCCCCAATGTAGCCTGCAAAATAAGTCAACACTCAGCTCAGCAAAATCACCTGTGGTTGGCTGTGAGCCCGGGGCGGACGTGATCCCTGAACGTATCGCTTACTGGCGTGTGTGTAGGCTGTGGAGAAAACATGAGTATCCCATCATGCAATACTGCTTCTGGCCTCAGAGCCCAAGCAGATACAACATCCATGCAAATCAAAACAAGTCACCCAGCCCCCTCGCTGTCAGTCAGCAGTCAAACGTATTGGCAAAAGAAAGATCTGAGAATATGAAAGTAAATCACTGAAGCAACATGACTGACAGATGATTCAGATGAGGTATAATTTCCCCCTTCGTAGACAAAGTGGTTGCGGTAGATAAAGAGCACTTGACACGTACAACTGAAAGTGGAACAGAGACATCGCTCAGCTTTCTAGACCTTTACCAGACGCTTCAGCACCCTTTCCTGGACCGAATCCTAAAAACCACAATACCAGATGCTAAACCTCCAAGCCGGTAACAACACACTGAGAAAGGCTCGGTGGCTTTTGTTTTTTTCCCATTGCTCGTAGCAGTACTCGTTCCAGCATCAGCACCATTTCCTGGAAATCGCAATGCTGAATACAAATAATCCAGACAAAGCGCACCAGATGTACTTTGGCCTGCTGCACCTGGTTTTCCAGGTTCATGAGTTATTTAAGCATCAACCATCTCAAACCAACTCCAGTAACAATAAGATAAAGACATAAACCAACAGTCATGCTGGCAAAAGTTTATAGTTTCCTTTGAAACACTGAGCTGAACCTGCAGCTCCTGACCCATGTCCTGGAGACCAGAACAATCGATAATCAACTGATCATAAGCATGTACTTGATAATGCACAACTTAAGGACTCTTGTGTCGTGCTCGTTCCAACAGTATCTGTGTATCAGTTGATCATTTCATATCTGATTTAGAATCCAAAATCAGAAAACCAATAACGACCTGTTACTTCATTATTCGTTTACAAATCAAAAATCAGAAAACCAATAACGGGTTGTTTTTCGTTGTTTTGATTTTGTTCTTAAGTTAAAAATAGAACATGAGAACATGTTCTCGTCACACACTTCCTGTTATCAAAAGGCATGTAATTTTGAAACTGAAAAATTTGTTGTTGTTGCCTCAAGAAAGACAAGAAAAAAATAAAGTTGTCAGTTCTGCCTCAGAGAGCCCTCTGGTGCCTGGACCGTAGCCTGGCAGAAACTTGATTTGATCAAAACAGACACATCAGCTCTTTCTCGTCACACACTTCCTGTAACAATCAATAATCTATTTTCGTAATAACAGTGGATAAGTAAATGTTTTTTCTACATGCTGAATCCCATCATGTTACAGGCATGCCATGTCTTTTTTTCACCTTGACACTCACAAACAATTTCACATGCAGTCACACACAGATGCATGCAAGTAGCAGTTTACCATTGACTGCCCCTCCATTCGGCGCTCCATTTCCTGCACCGTATCCTAATGACCATGACACTGATTACTGCTCTCATTAAGGATCTGTCAGAGGCTGAGTAAAGCCGTGATGACTGCTCTGATACTCCATCCATGCAAAAGTGCACCATGCAGCATGCTGAGCGCACATCCAGGTCGAGGGTTTTACCGTTTCTAGCACCAGGGATCGTTCCAGCTCCATTAGCGTATCCTGGAGACCACAATAGTGATTAGTCAGTGGCTCGGCTATCTCATCCTGAAGTCCGGGGCTAATATGTCCACTATCAACATGCGACGCTTCTATCATACGACACTGGTGGATGTGTGATGACATAGTGTGCAGACAGGCATTGCTCTTAGCGCCTGAAGGGGTCTTTGCTGTTGAACCACAGCCTAGAGAGTTGCCATGATGGTTGTTATTCAATAACACTATCTCAAACTACATGAGGTCATTAACTCAAGTTTGGTATACACCGCCTCTGCACTACACAGTTTATACTTTTCACAGCTCTTGACATTTCGATATTGGGAAATAGAAGTTTACCATTGCTTCTAGCACCCTGTCCAGTGGGAACTCCACCAGCTCCCAGGCCAAATCCTGCAAACCACAACAGTTAATACTCATAAGCAAGGCATGAAAATGAGCTGCAGAAAAAATGAGAGAAAATAAATAGACATTGGTAAAGGTCTTGCTGTGCACAACATAGCAGCTATAAATCTTCATCTTTCTTGCATTGAAACTTCCATGGTATAATGCACAAAACATGCAGCAGTGCATGTAGCGGTGTCCCAGGTATGATATATGGAAAATAATACACCAGCGTGCAATGCAACACAGTGACAGCTTTAAACTGTGACCCAGAATCCAATCCTAAAATACACCCGGATCGTTTTACAGGGAGTAGAAGCTCTGATTGGTGCATCGGTTGATGTTCTGAATGGATGGCATGATCTACAGTACAGCAGCACTGACTAAACACGATAATGCATTATAGACGTCAAGACACAGTCAGACGAATGCAGAGACAGAGAGGTGAACACAACACTACTGACACGACAACAGGACCCGTCTGGATATTCTACCATTGCCTTTAGTGTTCAAAAACATAAAAGTCAACAAACCAATACATATCAAACAATATAACCTAGTTAAACATTGCAAAGCCACAGATGTGAGCGATTACAACTGAACTGACAGTTGCCATCATGCAGAGGATTAACTTCCCAGGGGGACTGGGGAAAAGAAGGAATTATTAGTTATAGAAGCTATAGACGGAAAACAAGACAGAAAACCAGACAGATACTTCAGAAGGGTCTCATGAAAACACAGATTTATATGTACAGAATACAAGGAGAGACTACTTAGGCAATTCAAAGAGATAATAAGTCAATAATAATAACAATAAATCAAGGAAAATATCCACACAAATGAAGACACAAGAGACAAACAAAAATGATATGCATCCCAGTCATAATCAGACAATGGGATGACTGACGGAGAGTGACACTGATGGGACAAAGACAAGCCTCCAGAGGTGGACCATAGACAACGCATACCTCCCCAGACACGACAAGCATGAGATAAACAAAGACATTCAGATAGTGGGGGGAAAAAAGGCAAACGCTTACTTGCTGTCAGGGTACTCCCGGGTTCCGCATGGGAAAGGCTTTTTGCTTCCTGTCCACCAGGAGCATAGCCTTTAGATGCCTGTCCCCCTGCTGAGACGGTGCCTACCTTTCCGTCCGGTGTCACTGGTCCATAACCTTCGTTGCGCGTTTGAAAGGCTGCAGAACCGAGCCTTTCTCTACCTACAGGCGCCCAGGGTCCCCGTGTCTCTGCAGCCACAGGTAAGTCATTTTTGGCTCCCTGACCTTGTGGAAGGGGTGATCCAAGATAGCTTCTGGCACCTTGACTTTGTGAAAAAGGCAGTCCATAGAACTTTTCTCCCTGTGCTTGTGGAGTCAAAGGGCCAAGAATTTTGCTCTCCTTACCAGCAGGTGCACGAGGGCCCAGACTTTGGGCCCTCTGTGTTTCTGAAGCTGGAAGCCCAAGGTGTTTGGTTCCACCTGACACCTCCGTGGAATGTCTATAGGTCTGGGTTACCTGGTTTTGTTTCTGTACTTGAGAAGAGGCAGGATCCTGTCCAATAGGCATCTGTGGTCTTGGGCCTCCCGTTCCCTGTGTGGCTCGGTAGCTTGTGGCTCCCTTACCTTGTCCATAACCTGCTGGTCCGAGACTTGTTCCCCCCTGTGATGACTTAACTGGATCAAAACGTTTGACCTCTTCTCCGAGTATGAGAGCGGCGTTTCTAAAACCTTTCCCTTCCTGTAGTTGAGGCGCGGCACCGCCGGGCCTTTGGCTGCCCATCACGTTAAGCATTGCAGGTCCGAGATTTCTGACCCCTTCTCCAACGAGCACTCTGCTTTTCGCTACCTTCAGATCCTGAACACGTTGGGCCATAGCGGCCCTCGCAGATACACCTAGCAGAGAAACATCATCATGCAATCATGACTTGAAGATGAATCTAGAGACAACACTGCTTCTCTGTAGATCAACAACACACTTTAGAGTCCAGTGGCAAACATCTTTACTGTTCTGAATCTACATTTAATCCCTGATGCAATACAACACATCATCAGACAGACAATAAACAACACTAAGAGACAAGTACATCAACACTGACGAGACAACGTCCATTATGGCCTGGAATCAGCCCCGTTGCAAAGGACTGAATCATCACCATAATTAGAGAGACTGAGACAAACGGAAGAGACAACACACCACTACAGGAAGAAGAGACAGATGGACCCACAGAAAATACGAGCACTGACATCCAAATCCACATTTGAACTGCAGGCCAAAACAAAACGATACCATAACAAATCCCTGGAATGGTATACACAACGCTACGGGACAAAGACATAATCCAACTCGGTCAACATCAGTGTGTCGCAAAGCCAACTGATGGACAACGACAGTGACCCAGACAGAGGACAGACAGGACAGGGCTGCTGTTCGGGTTCAGAACCCTGCTTTCCAAAAAATGTCCATCTTAACAACTCATTTATATAATGCAGTTTCACTGAGTTTCTATTTAGAAAACATTCTTGACAATATCTTGATATCTTGTCACTCGACTAATACAATTCTTAACACTATTAAACTACTATTAAATACTATAAAGTCCCTTCATTCAGGAAAATTCGTGAAACAAGTTGATTTGAAAACAAGTGTAATAATAATATGTTAAGACATGATACTAAATGACTTGTTCAGATGGATATTTCTTGCAGTGTTTCCAGTCGCCCCATCAGCTCCAGCTCCATAGCCATAGCCAAACCGCAACACTGATTACTCAACACTCATTAACACTGGTTAACTCAGATGAACTCATGCCACATGCAATGCAGATGAAACAATGACCCCCCCCCCACACCCCATACACAAGTGTGTATACACCTCCTATACACACAAAAACAACAGGAGGGATAGTGATGATGCTAATATTAGATAGATATTAGACATGATTTCATGCAAACAAACCAACAAGCATGAATTCGCACCCCGGCTGACATTAGTGAATCACGAGACGCTGATTTCACAGAGGTTACAGACACAGACAGACAAACGTGAACAGGCTTTTACCAGGTTTCGGTCCCTTAGCCCCCTGTCCAGTTGGATAGCCAACTCCAACTCCTACAGTAGTGATGGCAGATAAGGTGACTGTCATTGAGGTGATGGCAGAGAAGCCCGGGCCAGTGGCCTATAGGCCGTGCTGCATACATTGTCCTGCATACATGTCCTTGTTGAACAAGGTTGAATGACCCAGTATCCACAGCAATGTTTGACTATGACTGACAGTGTGTCAGATGGGTTTATGGGAGAGGAGGAATTACCCTCCTGCATACAAATATAGGCTGAATGGAAGATGGAAGGGGTCCTGAGGTGACATATGATTGGTCGCTTACCTGGTCTGGCTCCGGGATAGCCTACTCCGGCTAAAGCCCCATATCCTGGCAAGAAGACGAGAGGCAAGGTCAGAGGACACCGGACATGTCTTTAGATCAGACCAGCACCATAATTACATCACTGCTATGTTTTCTTTCTCTCTATTGCAAGGTCACGTCGTAATTTGTTTGTTGAGAAGGAATCTGCCCCACAGATCACGTTTACTGACAGAGCGCAACGTGGCTGAGATTCATCTAACAAACAATAAGAGGGCTTGAAGAGGAGTGTTATTCATTGTGTGTACTCTCATTTGTCCAAACAATATGAATCTCGAATCCCAGAAATAAAGACGATCAATTACCTGGCTGAATGCCAAAGCCACCGCCGTAGGCTGAAAAGAAATTAAAGATTTCACAGTTGAGATTGATTTCTATATATTATTTGATGACAAATGGTGGATGATTTCATTCTTTACATGTCTAGCTTACCTCCACCACGCTTCCCTCCCTGGCCCAAGCCCAGTCCCAGGCCATTGGCATGTCCACCTCCCAGTGCCATCCCCATTCCTGTGCCAAGACTAGCACCTTTGATCAGAGTAACAGAGATCATATCAGGAATGTTGAATATTTTACTTTAATACATGATGCTAATCAATAATCAAAAGGTAGTAGGTAGTAGGTAGAGGAAAGGTAGTTAGTCATTCAAATGCTCTACCGTAGCCTCCCTGGGGTCCATAGCCACCGTGCTTCAGGCCTGCTCTTCCTCCTGCGCCAACATTTCTGTAGCTCCCTTAGAAATAGATGAAGGGAAATCATTTATATAGTAAGTGAACAGCGTGGCCTGCATAAAAATTATCATCATTCAGAATTTAGATACGCAGATTGTTTCTCTGAGGCAGAAACGCTCTGGAGGTAGAAATAACCTCATTTGTTGAGTTAAACCTCAGTGGGCGGAGCCAAAGAACCACAGGTGTTTCTGGTTAAAGGTAGTAATGAGGTAAACAAAAAATGAAACCAAAACACTCTAATCGCTCATACTAAGTTTAAGTAATGTTACACTGAGGTAGCTAATATTATGAACTAGTGCTCTGTCTACTAATTGAAAAAATGTGATGTAGGCATGCTAAGTTATCTACGTTAGCTAGTTAGCCTAGCTGACCTCAAAATTCAAACTAGCCATACTAGCCTACAGCTATCTAGTAAACTAGTTAGCTAGCCTTCTGGCCTACCAAGATCATGAATACCATCATCGTGAATGAATGAAAATTGCCATTTGTAATTTTTTATTCATATTTTGACCAGATCTCCTTCTTTGCCATTCAGGTTTGCCAGTTAGCTAACTTAGCTATGAAAAAAAATGGCGGTTCTTTGGCTCCGCCCACTGAGGTTTCACTCACCCAATGAGATTCAGCCTCTAGAGCAGCTCTGCCTGCACGGAATCGCTCAATAACTAAAACAATGTGCTCTCGATATAGAGATTTGTTCTTACACAACTTACCTACACCAAGCTGAGCCCCTGAATAACGCCCAACTGAGATTTAAAAAAAGAAAAAGACAACAACCATGACTTGTCTTCCTTGACAGTAAGATAAGACCAGTAGACCTCCACAGAGAGAAGAACAGACATACCTCCAGTCTTCCCAAGCCTGCTTCCATAGCCGTGGCCCCCCAGGGCTCCCAGGGCTCCTACACCTGAGGAAACCAAACAACAGACAATGTCAACATCCACACTCTTTTTTACTGTATCTATATTTTTTTTATTGTACATATGTTGCCACCATCCGTAAATATGATAAGTGATGCATACGTGCACATCCACTTCAACCTGTAATTCTGTCAACGAAGATGCTGTATCTTTATTTATTTGCTGTATTATTTTCCACTATAGGCTCGGTTGTTGTAGTTTGGTGTTCTATTATCTTCAGTGGTCTATTTGTCTTATTCTTATCTCTTATTCTCTGTTGCTGCAATGATCCAATCTCCCCACGCGGGTCAGTTTCTTATCATCTCATCTGATATATGATGTTTGGAGGATGTGGAAGACGTGTGCCTTGCTGAGGTTTTTCTCCAAGAAAATGTAGAAACGAGATCAAGTGAAGCTTTAGACATTAGCTAAGCATTGGGTTTCATGGTTAAGAAGTTTGTGACCACTGACCTCCGGGTTTTACTCCTCCGATTCCAAGGTGAACGCCTGAGGAAGAATGGAGACGTTATAGTGTGTGAACATGCAGGCAGACATTGGACAGGGACTTGGCAGGGACACACACACACACACACACACACACACACACACACACACACACACACACACACACACACA
>CABFOP010037294.1:3363-14228 GCA_900683385.1 Anoplogaster cornuta
CAGCCCATCTTCTCAAAGCTGAAGCTTACCTATTTCCTGAATAATAACAAAGGATCCTAGGAAATAGGTAAGCTTCAGCTTTGAGAAGATGGGCTGTGTAAAACGGGTGGTTTGGACTGAAGTGAGTATTTCAGCAGCAGAGTGAATAAAAACCACTGAATCAAACATTAAAAGATACATTTCATATCCAGAGCTAATTTTGGATGTTGTGCAAACTTCTAGAGATAAGCTTACTCACTTGCAAGTGGATCGCTATTTAAAATTGTAGTGATTCACAACAAGTGAGATGCAAGTGAAGTGTGGATCATTGATAGTGTAAATTACTCTGTGCATGTGTTAAGTACAAGTGTTGGTATCCCCCTTTTATGTGATGACTGAGTGAGGTTAATAAACTACACTCAGCTGATTAGACTGTGACTTGGGTTTCTGCTACATTGTCTGCCCTGAGCAGGTCTGTTCCTTACCTGCACTGTCATCTACAAGTGAGAGAATGGGTTTCTTTCAGTCAACATATTTTTAATGTATCATAGTCTTTCAGAGGTTTTCACTTTTCAACACTTGTGATATTCTGACTCTTATTTCAATACGCCAGACATTGTCAATACAGCCAACAGAGATCTCCATTTTGTTTTACAACGGTTAAAGAATTCAACAAACAAACACATCACCATCTAACCAACCAACGCTTTGGACTACCTAATTCACAGAAGTCGCTAATTGACGAGCTCTCTGCAGTATTTTTGTCCCGAGCATACACTTACAGTATGTCTGACAATTTATTATGATCTTTATATTTCTCTTAAATCAATATACTTCAAATATTATTCTCACCTGTTTTCTCCACAAAATTGTATATTATTTGCTAAGAAGACACAACTCAAATATACATTACATAGAAAATACTATAATATAGTGACTTTTGAAGTGTGAATACTGATGTGAGGTGGTTAGCCCTGTATCACCCAGTCTTTTGTAGGGGCTCTTAATCCTTTGTGCATTAGTTTGATGTATCTTTATTTTTCAAACAAGATCCACTAAGCTACCACAGAGCCTGTAAACATGGAATGGAACAGATGCATTGCAATTTTTTTTAACTTGAGGATGGATCATTGCACGTCTTTTAAACAATAAATAAATAATGAATTTGGAGAGAGTACCCACCCACATTTTTGACTCTTAATTACATCCCTGGTAGGTTTATATTTACTAGGCAGGCAGAGTTTTGATGGGCCGGGTGAGGGAGCTCATATGATTGGTGTTGGTGGAAGCTTGAGGGCTCACTGTCTTCGTCGGCAGGCTGCTTGAGTGTCCCATTGATTCCTCTGCTGCACGCAGAAGCAAAGTGTAGTTTATAGCTACTTCCTCAACCTTCCTCAGCAGCTGCAACCTTTGGGATTCTGAACGCACACCCTTGATCAGTTTGATGAAGGTCTGAGTTAGCTCACACAACACCTGGAAGCTGGCTGTGACAACGGCGAGCATACGAGTTGGGCTCTTTTCAACACTTGCCACTCGCCGACATGATGCCCGGAACTCTTTGAAGCGCACTGCCAGTTCCTGTTTATACTCTGCAATCCGTGAGGGCTGAAGACGAGCCTCACCCTCAGCTTGCGAGCTATTAGCACACTGGCGCAGGATGGCTAGTAACTCATTAGCATCCAGCTGGGCATTTAGGAAGCCATCAGGCAGGCTGAAAGTCTTCCCCTGTAGAGCCTGTACTCGTGCCAGGCTCCCCTCCAGTGTACCACAGGCTCTTAGGTCAATCTCCTGTGTCTGTGGCTCCTCCTCCTCCTCCTCCTCCTCTTCCTCCTCCTCCTCTTCCGCCCCACTGTAGTCCTCTGCATTGAGAACCTGGAGAGTTTTGCTTACTACAGGCAGTGTACGTGAGTCCAGCTGCATGCCTGGAAGGACCTGAAGGGGTATGGAGTATGAGAGCTCGTCCTTCTCACTGCTTTCATCTGCTGCCTCACACTTTCTGTAGCAGAAACAGAATGAGCAACATTTCTCTCTGTCATCACTGTCTTCACTGGGCAGGGTCAGTAGTATCTCCCCAGTCCCCTCTCTACTTTCACGTAGCAGCTCCTCTCCCTGAATGAAGAACACTCCCTTTTTTCCCTTCCCCTCTGCTTGGTGAGACTGAGTGTGAACTGGCTCCACAGGGGTGGGGAGCCTCAGTCCTGTGGCCCTTACTCGCTCCATCTCCTTCTCTAGACTCTTGGCTTTGGGCTTCACTTCAGCATATACAGGTGTGCTAGTGCTGTTATCCACCTCTCCAATGCTGTATCGCCTCTGGAGCTTCTCATAGCGTGGAGCTCCAATGCAATCTGTTTGGGAGGTACAGGTGGGCAAGCAGGAGCCCTGCTCTCCCCTTAGCTCTCTGGACTCGAGGCTGGTAGAGCGTATTCGTGTGGTCTTGATCTCTAGCGTCTGAGGTCTCCTTGTACCACCTTGAGTGTGAGGGGCTTTGGAGACTGCAGGAGGGGTCTTGGAGATATTCTTCTCTCTGTGCTGTGTTTCTGTAGTTGAGCCAACTGGCGTGTCAGGTAGACGCATGCCTCTGCACATTCTCTTACAGTCACAGCTGCGTCGCTGCTCCCTGGAGATACCTGGGGCCTTCAGGACAGGGCTGGTGCGGAGCTGGCAGGCACAAGGAGTGCCTGAGGGCACTGGAGATGATCCCCGGGGCTCTCCCTGGGATGACTTGGGTTTCAGCAGCTCCTCTAAGAATTCTAGCTCATACTGGCGGACCTTCTGCAGCTGAGCCCGTCGCTCATCTGTCTCTCTCCGCATTCTGGCTGGGAACGTAGCTGAAAGGAGGTTTCTAAAGCTCAGGAAAGGGGCATTACGCTGGGACTTCCCCTTACCACTGCCCTGCTTCTTTGAGTCACTGGCTGGGAGAGTGGAGACCTTATCTACAGAGGTGCTGGGGTGTGTGGGATCTTCTAAAATAGGTAATGATTTCAGGGGGCATTTCTGTGGCTCAGGGTGTGTTTTGCCCTGGGAACCCTCAGTCTTGCCCTCAGCTGCTTCTTTTCTCTCTGATTTCCCAGGCATGTGAGCAGAGTACTTAGTTTGGATTTGAGGGCTGGGTTTAGCCAAAGTTGGGTCTGCTCCTCCCCCTCTCATTGCATTATCTTTGTTGTTAGCCAGCTGAAGGCCTTTGGCCCGAAGACGCTCATCATCTGTGGGGGAGGAGGATTGAAACACCACTACCTTCTGAACCTGTGGATCTTTTAGTCGTAGCTGAGGCCCAGTCTCTAACCGCACTGGGCATGTGCAGAAAAGGTCATCAATTGGCAGAAGTTCTTTAGAGCTTGAAGGCTTCATGGTCTCACTAGAGGCAGTCTCGGCATCTTGGCACATGTTAGTGGGGGAAATCTTGGCAGAGGCAGTTCTGTCCACAGGCAAGAGAATAGGTAAGGCTTTGTTGGTAGGGTCTGTACTAGCAGGTGTAGTTGTTTTTCCCTTTACACCCTCAAGGTTTTGGCTCGGTTTTTCCCCAGAGGAATTTGATGACTTCGGATCTTTGCTGCCTTGGGCTGTTGGCGATGGAGTGGACACTTGAAGTTTTACTGGTGACTTAGAAGGGAGATCAGTGGTGTTTGGTTTGGTGGACTCTGGTTTTGCTTTCAGATCTGTCTTCTGTTCAGTCTGATTGGGGTCTTGGTTGACCCCCTGCTCCCCCACAACACAGAGTGTTGCAGTCTCTTGACTGGGGCTAATCTTAAAGGGAACAGTCTTGCTGAGGATCACTTGTTTGGGTGGACATCCAGCACGGATCTGACCCATAGAGAATGCCCCGGTCCCTATAGTCTGTGCAGTGCATCCAGGGATAGCCAGGGGGAAGTCACGACGGCAGAGAATACGCTCCTTGTTGATGTGGTGAGCTAGCAGGTAGGCCTGGTTCTGGTGCTGCTTCATGGCCGAAACCATCTCAGAGACGTCTGCCAACTCAGATGAGTTTGTCTCATGGCCTGAGTCCAATGATGACTCGGGTGTAATGGCAGCTAATACAATCAGCCCTGAAGAGGAAGGGAGCACAGAACACAGGGTTACCAAGAAACAATAAATATCAATAATAATAATAAATAATGAAATTGTGTTTTTAATTAATCAATGAAACATTTGCATTATATGGAGTGAATGGCCCTTGTTCTCCTTTAGCACAAAACAATTGCAGTTCGGAATAAAAGCATTACTCTGAAAATGTGATCACTTATTATTGCTACAACAACAGCTGTGAAACTAAATAGAATGCTTGTATGCCATGTTGAAATTATTTCATTGAGCTACAGTTGCCAATTGCCTTATGGAGGCAGCTTAGTGGTTAAGGTGGATTCCCTATAAATGGAAGGTCACAGGTTTCATTCCCAAGTTCCCAAGTGTCCTTCAGCAAAACACCAAACACCTAAGCTACACCAAAGGTACAGGAGCACTGTTCCTGACTGACCCCTCACAAGCATATGAGAGCTGCATGTGGGCTTGATGGATATGCAAAAACTAGCAAATTCTTACTGTCCCTGTATAATATGGCAATTGAAGTGTACTAAAGCACCCAAAATTGGCTGGCTAATTTCTTAGAAGCAAAATTGTTTTAATGTCCAAAGAGGGGGCTATGTGATTTTTCTAATTTGACAGTATATAGTATGTGATGTATCTTGTGCCATAATCCAGGGTGAGGTCAATTCAGATGTCAAAAGAATGTTTACTAACCCACAAATGATTACTGTATAGGGCATCGGGCTAATCTGTCATAAGTCTACAGGGCCATCAGACAGGCAGCACAATTTACTAACCACCTACTCTAAGACCACGTTCACACTAAGCCATTTAAATTTAAAAAAGGCAAATTTATTTCTCCGTTTTGGCCT
The DNA here is from genome assembly GCA_900683385.1 of Anoplogaster cornuta. Taxonomy (NCBI): domain Eukaryota; kingdom Metazoa; phylum Chordata; class Actinopteri; order Trachichthyiformes; family Anoplogasteridae; genus Anoplogaster; species Anoplogaster cornuta. The sequence goes on from CABFOP010037294.1 coordinate 8,235, forward strand.
TACGTCCACACTACGCCATCGCCTTCGACCCCTGAAAACGGAGCATTCTAAAAAACACCCGAGTGGTCTGCGCTTGCCCATGGAAGAAATTATGCATTTAGTGCAGTTAGTGCAGTTACAGTAGTGTGGACGGTGAGCTTTTCGAAAACGCCAGACACGAAAACGATGTTTTCAGGTTTGAATGGCTTTTTGTGGACGTGGCCTAAATGTTACACAGTTGAGTGTGTGAGTGCAGGTGTGTCATTGGGATTAGCAAGTGGGCATCTTCCATCACATACATATATTTTATTAAATTAAGACCATAACACCCAGAATCACCCTCCTCTTTACCCACACTCAACGCCAAACAGCTATAGTCTCCTACAGTACACTACGCTGTACCTACTTAGGCTTATCTCTAGTTCTCAACATTACACAATAATTTCTGAACTCACTATTGCTTTTAACTGTACTAGGCTAATGGGACGGCTGACCTGCCTAGTTATGTAAGTGTAAGAGCTGAGAATGGTGTATGAGTACCCACTATAGTTACCATGCAACCAAACTACCATACTAGCAGACCAAAATACCATCAAACATCGAACTAACAAGCAGGGCACTGTTGAAATAAGGTTATGCTCCTAAACCAATATGGTACTAAGCCAATATACCAGCATACAACTCAAACACTAAAGCAGCAAAGCGAGAAAGAATCAGGCTGGTAGGCTGGTTCTCCCTGCATGCGACACCAGCTGCGGCCAGTTGAGGTAACTGGACAACGGCAGCCTGGACCTGATTTAACCATGGTGTCTGTCTTTTCCAGTGAGTGGGAACGAGACTGGGAGGAAGAACGCCATCCCGAGACTGAGCTGGAAATCTGCTTTATTAAGCTATTAACCCTATTATTAACCCTACTGCCCTACCTCAGCTCAGTATACCTTAGCATTTGCCTTTCATACATCTACCCTGTCCTCCCATGGTATTGTAAGTGCCGCAAAAAATCTGCTCTGACCACGACACAGCGCTCAGTATTTCACATTATCAGCTGTTTTCCCAAATCGACTGCCATTTGCCGGTCTGCCCACCCTTAAGTCCACCATATGCCTGCTTCACTTAAGGCTTCACATCGAGTTAGCTGACAAATTAATTACAATCCATTTGCTTTCGGTTGTTGCTGCTAGAAACACCAGGACTTGGTTATCTTGCCAAATGTATCAGATGGTTTTACATCCTGACAAAACATCAGAGTAGCTATGCTTGACCATAAGGGATAGTCAGGGTCCTCATCATTTATCATTTTGACAGTCTTTTCTAGTACTTTTGGAATTGGTTCATCTCAACTACGTAGAACCTTTATCTTAACCCAATTTAGGCTGTTTTAATTTTGGTACAAGGTGCTGTAGTAGTCCGGGTGGTCATGTCGTGCATATATGCCCTGATGGGTTTGAGGCACAGCCTTCCCTGCAGCCTTTTCCGTCCTGCCACCCACTTTGATGCCTTAATGATCATTATAGGCTTTATAACTCCTGAACTGTCTACCTTAACGTAGTGTTTTCTGCAATCACTACACAGGCATTGTGATCAGTTACAATACCAATAATTGAGAATTTACTCTCAATCACACAATTGTACTGTTTCAATTGAGTAATAATAAAAATCTGTTATACTGTAAATGTGTACATTGACATACTTCATGTATAATGTTCAGTGATGAGAAATTTAAATAACATTTTTTTGTATTAGTACTACTGTTCAGTCTGTGAGTAAGATGAGGGTCTTGGCGTGACTCAGACTGTTGACCTGCAGTCTGTGCTGGCTGTTGGGGGTGATGGGGGTAGTCTTCAGAAGCTGCCAAGGCCTCTAGCGCCTGCAAGGTGGACACTAGAGCATCGTCAAGCTCCTGGGCATGGTCTCGTACTGTTCTAGTGGACACATTATCAATAAGTGTCACAGGCACATCTTCCTTGGCCTGGGCCACCTTCCCAGAGGCGGCCCCTGGGCTGGCACTGATTCGAGCCTTCCTCCCTCTCTTAGAGTCATCCTCATCTGAACTGTTGTCCCTGAACCCAGGTGGTGGGGCAGCAATAGCAGGTGGCGGTGGTTGCAGCTTCCCTCCTCTATCATCTGCCACCTCCTCATCCTCCTCTTCATTCCCTGGGGGAGGCAGGGCCATGAGGTCAACGGCCCCTCCATCGCGGGAGGCACACGCATTGGAACAGTGTTTCCCCGAACTCCCACTACTGTTTATTGCTGCTGACCGACCCTCTGCCCTGAGCCTGGCTTTGCAGGAGTCGCAGAAATAACGTGAGGTTTTCTGGGACTGACCCAGTGTTTGGGCCCGGCTTCGAAACGCTGCATTCTCCACCGCGGAGCTGTCTTGAACCGCGGCAATTTCCTCGGTGCTCTGCAGGGTGGGGTCAGACTTGGTGCGTGGCCGTTCAGGGGGCTCCTGGGAAATGAAGTTCTCATTGATGTCAAGCTCAGCTTCAGCCTGTGTTTGGAGCTCCTGAAGTTGCTGCTGTTCTCGCAGGTGGACATGACACAGGCCTAGGTGCTGAGGCTCCGCGGGAACAAGAGCCCGTGAGGACCCTGGCTCCCTGTGTGAGCCTTCCCTCTCGTCTCCTCGTCGTCCTCCACTTGATGAGCCTGCAGCCCCGGAGCGTGAATGGGTATGGTGGGAGCCTCTGTAATCTGAGGATAGAATTGTCAGAGCAGTGGAGAGTTTGAGAGTTAAGAACTACTGGGGATAGAGCAGATCCAGATGGGAAAGCAGAGGCGACAGCTGGTGGTCACATGGGGCATTGTTTATTATTTCAGAGATGGATATTGAAGGTTGGAGTTTGTTTGAGGTTGGAGGGTTAGATTCTGGTGGAATGTGATGGGATAGTATGATGGTCCGTCTTTTAGGTGGACGACGGGTGGCGACAGCAGGTGAAAGAAGATCTGTGCATGCTTGAACAATATATGTTTGTGATCACAGCAAGAAGACATAAAATTCCATAATGTTACCCTATCTTGGGAAAAGGAAGAGTGCATAGTCCCATTCCCATGAGTCTGGATGGAGATGAGAGAAGAGACAGCAGAGGGCGCTATGGGATGGTGGTTCCATGACAATCTGGTTACTGCTGGTAATGGTTTCAGTCCAGATACATATGGAGAAGCAGGTCAATGTCCGCATACACTGAACATACAATGAAGGTTGCCAAATATTGTCTGACATGCATTGTCTAACATAATGTTAATTTGACACTAGAAGAAAGATCATTAGACTTAAATACCACTAAAAAGATGCCATGAGTGCTTTATCTTGAAATTTAAAGTAAAAGTTCCTATCACTTGTTTATCTGTAACAGATTTTTTTAATCAATTGTGTGTATTTTGAAATCAAAGCTGGTCAAAACTAACCAGTAGACGTCAAGAAGGTAATGTTTTACATACCTGCCTTGGTCAGTTGAGACTGACCAGGTGTCCGGAAGTAGATGGTCCGTTTGGGGTCCACAAACAGCTTGTAATAGCCAGAGATGAGGCAGGCAAAGTTACTGGCATCAGGCCACTCCATCAGTAGGACCAGGGGCTGCAGGGGGTGGCAGGGAGGGGAATTAGGAGACTATTTAGGGGACAGGCAATGAGCATTGCCTGCTCTTATTGTAATGATATACCTGTTGAAATGAAATGTATTGTATTGTTGGGTAACAGTGCACAGAATCATTTAATAATTGATATAACTCTAATATAACTCGTCTATGAATTAAAGTATGCTAAATGCATTAATACAACTTCCTCACTGCAAAGACAATGTATCATTATTAGATGTTATGGTACTATTCATTTTTCTAGACTGTGTTGTGATACCTTGGCCTCATGGATGGTCACCTCCACCCGAGCCACTCCCTGGTTCTCCCGGTAGAGCTGGATCTTGGCAACCCTGCTGAACTCGGCCAGAACTGTGGTGAGGTTGTTTTTCAGGTCAATCACATGACTAATACCGTGTCGTGGACCCACCAGCAGAGTTGTGGCTGATTGTTTCTCATCCTGTAGAAGAAACACAGGAGGGTTCCAGCTAGATATTCACAAACACCACACAGGATGCATTTATTCAGTACATACAGTAACCAATGCCTTTGTTTGAAATCTGTTTAAAAAAGTAAATTCTTTAGAAATGTAAAACCAGTGCATATAAGAGTCCATCTTGCATCTCCTGCTACAGCTACACTACTCCAGTTTCTAAGATTGTGTAAGGAGAATGCATGGGATATACACATACATTGCTTACTAAACAAGCCTAAACAAGCCAGATGCAAAAAGTAATTACCAATCCAACGGTGTGGAACAGTAATCCACCGAACGGTGGGAGGTCATTGAGTACACGCATGTACTGCAGCTTCCCTTGGAGAGGGGGCACCTGTCAGCGGGATGATAAAAGAGAAACACTCATCCTTGATAAAGGGATCTTCTACTTCAATACTCCATGTGTCCTCCTGGGGGCACTGTTGAGCCACTAATGTTGCTTATACAGTCTTATGCAGCAATCACAGCTATAGAGATAGGAGGGGGGTCGCCCTAAGATAAGGTTTGGTTATCATGCACACATAATCATAGAATACAATGAATTGAAATCTCTAAAGTAGCAGCAATGTATTCGTTATGAATATTAATTTAACTCAAGTATATGGGAATTAAGCATAGCGTTTGTACAGTTCTACAATGCTAGAAATATGTTACAATATAGGAGTACAGCTGAGGGCAATAAAACCAAGTAGTTGCTTGTAGTTTCAAGCAGCACCTTGTTGCCTGATGGTGGTGGGTGTTGATAGGTCTTCAGCAGCTGAGACAGGGACTTACACACATTCTTCTCCTTGACTGTTGGAAGCAGAGTGAGGGGAAGAAAAGGCTCTAGGCCCCACTCTTTTCTGTGAGACCGAAAGGAAAGATCACAAAAGAACAAGTCACACAAATACAGTGGAATGGTTTCATCAAAGTCCAGGGAAGATGCAGACATGACAGGAAGGGGAGTCTTTGTCTTCCCTTCCCACGCTTACAGTATGTCCTGTCCCACTGGCTTGACAAGGCTACCCTAGGATTAACACAAGCACAATGGATCTGTTCTGCCTCTGTGGATGTGACGGCAGGAGCTGATTAGTTGCTAGGTTGTGGTTATGAAGACTAAATGAGCAAATTGAGGGAGATGTGTAATTTCATAAAGCAGTGGATTTCTTTGTTGCATGATGACCTATAGTGATCCTTGAGCAATTTCAGTTTTTAATACGATTGGGATTAATTATGAATCATTTAGATTTTATTTAATGAACAAACTTGGTTATGAGACTGATATCTGAGGTATCACGTTTTGACTATAATTTATTGTTTGAGTACGCATTTAGTTTGTGGTGACTTACTCCACATTCTTGAGAGAGATCTTCTGATTAGGCCTGGCCGAGGACACAGTGATGTAGATATGGAGTGCAGCCAAACGTAATGTGATATCGGATTTCCAGTCCATGCCGAAGCGCTCCTTGATGACGTCGTTGCGACTCTGTGGGGACATGATGACATGCCATGTTGTCATTCTGTGACCCAACTGATGGCGAACAACATTGTTCAAGATTGCAAGCTGTTTTAAGTCATTAGTTTAATTACTAGGGACTGCTTCCAAAGGTTGTGGATGGAGTGTTGGTTGGCTGTGGTTAATGTGGAGGTGTTTTTTGGAGAGCCTCCAATAGCCTTAGGGGCATGAGTCTAAATCTGGCTGTGGTCTATGCATCTTCCTGACTTGCCTCTAAAATCAGATAAAGGCAAAGGCAAACACAATGTAATGGAAACAGTAAACTGAAACTAGCGACCCATGGGAGCTTCTAATCTCTCTGATTGGATCCCAGTTGGCAACCTCTACTCCCTGAGCAGATAGCTCTCCATCAGCACCATGAAATCGAATGGCAGCATTTCAAATCCCCCCCCACACCCTTTACCCCGCCTTTACCTCTATAACGACGAACTCGAATGCTCAGCGCCTCTTCT
>CABFOP010037399.1:3637-18532 GCA_900683385.1 Anoplogaster cornuta
CCCCACCCACATATTTGTTTTTTAGCTCAGACCCCCCTCTCTCTCTCTCTCTCTCTCTCTCTCTCTCCCTCCAGGCGAGTGGGTGAGCGTGGAGGGCAGGTTCAGGTGTATCTCTCTCACTTGTATGTCCAGCTCTTGTCCCAGGAGTCCTCTGGGCCTTTCTCCCTCTGCTCACCTGGCTGATGGGACGGGGGACCTCATCCTGGTGTGGGACACTGACCCCTTAGGCTTCCTCAAGTTCCTCCACAGACACACAAGCACACAGGACCAGGTACGGGGCTTCTGCCACCCGCGCAGTGAGACAACAGCCAAATGTGGGGAATGAATATCTTCTTCTCTTCCACGTATCTTAGTTTGACCTGCCCTTTGTGGAGGTCCACCGGGTGAAGGCCGTTCGTTTCTCCCTCCCGCCGGGCGAAGGGGATGAAGAGAAGGGAGGCATGGGCGGAGGGATAGAAGGAGAAGAGGGAACATGCGAGCATGATGGCGAGACCAAGAGCAGGAATGGATCGCAGCGGTGCCTGACAGAAAGAGGGGATGAGCGAGGACTGACGAACAAGAAGAGGAACACCGCCTTCCTCTGCGGCCTGTGCTGCAGCAAGGCTCCCTCTGTCTCCGTGTGGAACTGTGACGGAGAGCTTCTGCCTTCCACCGAGATCCTCTGCAGGTGAGGGATTAGTTAAAGTATAACAGGTCAGAGGCTATTGTCACTTGAGCGAATCCACCCAGCCTATTCTAGTTGTGGGCAATCCTACATACCCTCCTCCCACTGCCGCCTCCAGTTAACTATCACTCAGCGGTATCATATACAAATAGGAAAAGACCATAAAACTGCACAAGTGGCCAGGGTCATACATGTCTACACCCCTGTATCTTCACCCTTGTCTCTCCATGTGTTCACCAGCCTCCGCTATGTTCTCCCCCCCTCAGGGTTCACGGTCAGTTGGTGCGTCTCTATGCTCGGGGCATCGAGGACGGAGCAGCTATCCAGAACTGCAGAGAGGGAAATGTGGACTGCAAAATGAGCTGCGCCCTACACACCTAATAAATAGTGCAACCTCAATCTTAATGGACGAGGGGAAAAATGCTAGGTGGGAGTGGGTGCAAGGAAAGGGAAATGTGTGAACACAACACAGTAACCAACCAGGCCACTCTTGACTATTTATTCCTGAATGTGTGATATACAATACTGCTACAAACACTTGCTAAATAGTAATATCCTTACTTATGTGTTTACTGTATATGTGTTTTTTGCTTGTAAATGTATTTATTTTTACTTGAGCTTCCAATCAATGAAAATGTGGCATATGCCAAAAGAGACCAAAAAGCTCTGTTGAATAAACTTTTTACAATAAAAAGGCTGACTTCATAAAGCTTTATTGTTGTGATTGTTGTGAATGAGTAATTCAATAATGCAATGTATCATTAAAACCCACTTTATAGTAGCAACCTGCCTTCTGTTGTACTGTTAGTGGGAGCACGTTTTTGTGTCATCAAAGCAGCATACCGTACCAGATGAAGCGTATTATTATATCCAGTGGAATCTCATGACATGGCTACTATCATGTGTGTGTGTATGTGTGTGTAGAGCTTGGCCCTGTTCCCAGTAGAGACAGACATAAGTCATAGGAAACAGCATCAGCCAGCGGGGAGTTCAAAGGAAGTACAGGGTTCTGGGCTGACAACCTGAAATGTTCCCTGACAAGCTAAAAAGGAAATAGCAGTCATAGTGCTAAATCTTCTTTATGCATCGTGAGGGATTCGCTATTACAGTGATCTATTGTTGTTAATAATCTGTTAATAATTTATGACATAGATTTGAGCTCCTCTCAGTAGCTAGTGTTTCTCTATTTCCCCAGGCTGTTGTACTATTTTACAACCAAGACTAACTGGTATGAAGAGAGCCACCTGCTGTATATGTTATTATTAGACCGAGCTGACACACCTCCCTAATATATATTATCAATCAAAAAGAAACGATAACGTGACTTGGTAGTTGCTTTGTGTGTATCCCTCCCAGCATTATCATAGTGCAATATTGACTGTAAACACTAGCCTGCTGAGAGTGAAGAACACTCCCACTTTTGACATTCAAGATGACATCCCCACTGCAAATCATTCTACACTCAACAAAATGTCCAAAAAGTATATCAAAAATATAGTATTCATTTATGGATCTGACAAAAATCAATCATGTACTGTAGGTAGAGAGTTTCCTACTGCACATGTGATATGAACTAAGGCCACAGGTGTTGGGCATGGGCAGTGCAGTTAAAACAAAGAAAGTGCAGGCAACATATCGATGAATTGTGAACTGATTTATTTAGAAATTTCAAATTTACAGGTGAACACTGCTACAATCAAGCTTCTTGAATGGTTTTCATTTCCATTCGTCACATTTTCTGATTAGGGTAAAGAGCAGTAGGCTTAGTGGAAATCAGTGGTACAGCAGTGAGAGATTGCAGTGACTTTTATTCAGTGTTTGTGTGTCGTGGTGTGGGGCTTCACCCACTTGTATGTTCCCTCATAGCGGAATCCCACCCTATTCACGAGCTCGTCTGCTTCATTGGGGCCGCGACTGACAGGGACCGAAGAGAGAGAGATATGATAAGCACGATGTCATTATTTTATATCAATTGCTATATGTTTAATGCCGCGTCTCAACAGACCAGATGACCAGTATTACCTTCCATATGTGTAATGGATGGGGCGCGTCTTCTCTCTCTCTATGCGGTGGAGGAGAGGGGTGAGGATCCTCCAGGCCTCCCTCAACTCATCACTGGGACAGAGAGAGGAGTCACTCAGGTGAAGTCACTGCATCGTTACAAAATACACAGTAAATAGTACTACCAACCTGCGGACAAAGTGCATCTGACTGCCACAGAAGACGTCCAGTATCAGTCTCTCATATGCGTCCGGGAGCTTCACATCCTAGGGAATGAGATGTCAGCCATGCTGTTATTGCAGCGGCAATTATACAGTACCTGACATCCATACAGCCGTGTTCCTTAACCCATGTTCCATAATCCATCCTTATTAGATATAGTGTGCACTAAATGCATGCACGGCAAAATATCTTAACAAGTCATTTAATCTAGTATTGGGGGTTAAAATGTTATTTTTCTTAAAACAAGTGGAAAAATCTGCCAGTGGGTTGACGTAATTCCACTTGCTTCCAGTGCAAATCTACTTGTTTCAACAATTCGAAGACGTTATCCTAATACTAATGAGTGATCTGCCTTATTTCCAGATATTTCCCACTCAAAAAATCTGTTGATAACATGAAACTGCAACAAATTTGCCATCCATTTGCACATTTCTTTTTACATGCATTAAGACATTTTTATTTTTAATTTTTAAGTTGGACATGTTTTGAGGTGTGTGGTACCTTGTATCGGCTCTTGTAGGTGAGGTCCAGCTCAGTCTCCTCAGGGCTGAAGTAAACCCCGGGCCTCTTTGTCATCATCTTCAGGTAGATGGCCTCGTCTGGCTGCACCCGCACCACCAGCTCATTCCTCTGGCAGCGCTCGCCAAAGATGTCCCCTGGCACGTCGGTGAACTGCAGACGCACTTCGGCCTTGTGTTCGTTCAGAGCCTTCCCACACCGTAGGATGAAAGGGACTCCTGACGAACGGACGCGCGGCGGGATGGGCGCACATGCAAAGAGGAAAGAAGAGGAAGAGAAATGAGAGAAAACAGAGGAGCTGGGAAAACTAAGCATGTAATATCTAGAGAGGGCAAGGAATGAGAAAAGTCAAAGATGTCTGGCCTTACCATCCCATCTCTCATTCTGGACATAGAGCACTGCAGTGGCAAAAGTTGGTGTGCAGGAGCCTTTCGGTACGGTGGGGTCGTCTAGATAGCCGAGCTTGGAGGGCCCCTCCCCGTCAGGGTCCCCCACATATTGACCAAGAACCACATCTGACATAGAAGTAGGAGCTATACACTTCAACACCTTCACCTACAGTGCATAACAAGTTAAGAAGAGGAGAAAGGAAATGCTTTTGCAATTGAGGTACAGACATAAAACAAGCAAAAAATGTTTTCTGCTGTCCTGGCATTGGTCCTACCTTCTCATCCCTCACGTCATCTGAGCTGGTGGAAGCAGGTTTCTCCATGGCAACCAAACAGAGCATCTGGAGAAGATGGTTCTGCATGACATCACTACATTAGGAAGAAAGAACTGAAATCAAGGCAAAAACAAAACAAAACACTGTTCTGTAACATTGAGCCGACTTGATGAGTTCTCCCTCACCGAATGATACCAAAGTCATCAAAGTATCCTCCACGGCCCTGAGTGCCAAATGGTTCCTTGAAGGTGAGGACTACACAGGCCACACTGTTCCTGTTCCATATAGGACCAAAGATGCGATTTCCAAACCTGGCAGTGAGAGAACACACACACCACCAAAATAAAACCCATCGCTTCCAGCAACACAATGAAGCAAGAGGAATGGGTAGTCATCTTCAGGCTTTATGAAGTCTGGTCTGACGGTACCTGAGCACCATGAGGTTCTGGACCATCTCCTTGCCCAGGTAGTGGTCAATGCGGTAGATCTGGTCCTCTGTGAACAGGGACGACAGGTGGGCTGACAACTCCTGCGAGCTCTGGAGGTCACGGCCAAATGGCTTTTCAACAATTACCCTGTTCCAGCCTCTGTTAACGAAGAGAAATGACTGATTAGGATGTGATCAAACAGCAAGTACACCTTATTTTCTGTGTGACGTTGAGGGGCGAGGCGTAACTGACGGACACTGACTTGCAGCTCATACAATGGGCTCTGATGTTCGTGCTGACGTGGTGGTAGACGCTGGGTGGCAGAGCCAAGTAGAAGATCCGGTTGGCATCGGCACCCCCAGGCAGGGATGACAGATGGGCATTGAGTTGGGAGAAGGAGCTGCCCTCATCATACCTGCCTCTCAGATAGGAGTTCTTACTGAAGAACGCTGAGAGACGCTCACTCTCCTCATCAGTAACCTGAGAGAAACCCCACCAAGAGATCCATGTAACCCAAACATTCAACAAACCTTGTCTGTTCTCTGTATCAATCAGATAGCAAACTCTGCCTCCAAACATTCCTTGGTGAATTACCTTCATATGAGGCAGACATGCTGCCTTGATGTCCTCGATGGTCAGGTCAGAGCGGGCGAAACCCACAAAGTAGGTCTCCTCTGGGAGCAGGCCATCTCTAAACAACCACCTGGAGGTGAATCAAAAGCAGTGATGCAGAATACTGGTCAAAGCTCAAACCTCTACACTTAATGGGTGAAGGGAAATTTTTACTTTGTCATTCACTGTGGAATAAGTAGTAATTCTTTACTCACCATAACGTGGGGTAGATCTTCTTTTTGGCAAGATCTCCCTGTATGAAGAATACTATTTAAAAGCAGATCTGCTTATCAGCCCCCCTTGACCACTGAGTGACTGACGTGCCAGCTAGGAACAGAGTCCAAAGAGTGAGCAAACTTAAAACTCAGTGTTATTGTAGGGTGGGGGGGGATTTACTCTAGTATTGAGAAATGCGAGATACCACCCAGAGTAGCAAAGAACTTTCAACACAAACACCGTGCAGGACTCTATAACGTCTGAGATTTCATGTAAAATAAATGACTGGTATTTAAGTAAAAGATTTAGGAATTTATGTTGGGCTCATGACCAAGAACAGAATGCCTAGCTGCCCCAAAATTATCACCCTCTTTTAGTTTTTGACAAAGGAAAAAGTAGATGCAGCACATTTCAGTCAACATGTGCTCCATTCCCCCTCCTCTCATTCTTTCACTGATTGTGAACACTGCAGTATTGCCTACTGAATTGTTAGCCTTTGTGTAAACTCTATTGAACCCGTCTCCCCCAACCCTCTCCTCTCAAACAGTCTTTTTACCCAATGTTTGGAATTCAGGGCAGACAATGTCCAGATGGAGGCTCTGACCTCTTAAGGGACTGAGCAGGTAAAGTAAAACAATCAAGACACAGTAGAAACCCGTTTATATTGCTTGTAGGGTCACTTTTTATAGAATCATTCCCTCATATCCTATAAAATTATCACAAATTTGCAACTATATTTAATTTAAAAATACACAAGGGAACAGAATTATCATCCATGTCATATTGCATGAAGTTCAGACATTGTACTCACAGAAGCTCCCAGTGTGATGAAGATGTGTGTGTCAGAATGACTGGAGGGCTTGTCTCCGTAGAGCTCCCTCCTAAGCTGTCCAAACACTTCAGAGCGGGTCAAAGGCTCAGTGCTCATCTTCTGGGCTCTCTCGTCTCAATCTGTCACTAGGCACTCCGCTTTCCCCCTTGGCCACATGACACACACAGTATGTGGAAATTTCAACTGTCACCGTTGCTCTGCAGAAAAACTCCGCAAGTTATTGCTGCCACCTATTGTTGCAAAGAAATAATGTCTTGGTGTCACTCACCGCTCATTGTATCCTTAATGCTATGGATTGCACAGAGCACCTGCAATCCAGGAGGTCAGCTATATGGGACAACTCCACAGATAAAATCACATCACACATTCCGTCAAATCAGGTTTAGCGAGTTGGAGGAGATCCTGCACATCCACGTTCCACCTCACATCATTTCAGGTCAAGTGATCCCTTGGAAGGAATGTGTCCTGCTCCTAAACCACTCCTTGGATAAATGTTGTGCAAATATTGACCAGTCCCTTTGAGAAACTCTTAGGACCTACTATTGTATAACTGCTCTAATCAGTACGTAACCTCTGGCACGTACATTATCTCAGGTGGCTGACGCATTGTGTTGTGTGTCTTTAAAGAGAAAGCCAGCTTCATTAACCCTGACAAATGATTTACATGGTTGTATTGTTTTGAATATGCTGTTCTTTCTGATCGTGCTGTTGGTAAATCATCACCTACCTGGCTACAGCTTCAAAAGACAAGCTACAGACATTAGTAGACATACTGTACATACGACAGTATACATACTAAGACAGATCAAATACATTTCACTATCGGGTGATCCTGTTCTAGATATTTATGGTGATTAAAGTGACAGTGTGAAGATTGTTTTATTTAAACATGACAGCTTTCTCTTTGGCAAGACATTTGCATTGACACTGCAGCACACATTTCAAGTCACCGTGAGAACAAGAAGTCCCGACACAGCGTTCAAAGCTGGAGTGTTAAAGTCACTGCATTGAGGTCATAGCAGTTCTCGGCATTGCCCTGCTGTCTAGTTGCCACTCCTCACTGTCAAGTTCACTCACTCTGCATGAAGCACCACCTCCAAATGTCTTTCCTGAGTTTCCATCATAAATATATTTAAAACCGCTGTTAGATGCCAAACTGCATTTCGTTGTACCTCCCATCTGCTTCACACAGATGGGAGGCTCCTCACACAGTACTCCATCTTTAACTGTCCACAAGCCCAAAGCTCCATAACATGCAGTCTGATTCATGTAGAGCTGGCTCCTAGGCCCCGAGTGTGAGGAAGGTGACACGGGGTGCCATAGGTCCACTGGTGGGCAGACAGGGAGGTCAACTGATGGTCCAGTGCTGGTTGAGGTCAGCAGCATTACAGTTGTCCATCTGAATGTGGCCTGCTTTCAACTGCAAACACTTCCCACTGCTCGGATTCTTCAGGAACTGTTCCTGGAAGGTAACACCGGAGGAAAAAAGATGAGTGATCACACAAGTCCTGGTTTGGAAATCGAAATATAACATTTAAAACAGACTAGTTAAATGCAGGAAATTCTCACCTCTGTGATGACCCACTCCTGTTGTGGTGCCACACTGGTGCCCTTTCCCTTCAGCTGGCATGGCTCGATCTTCACCTGTTCTGGCTGGGGCACAGCATGGAGGCATAGCTGCTTCCCAATGTTGTGACGCAGCTCTTTATGAGATGTGTATTCAAAGTACTAGAGGAGACAATCATCTGATCAGAGACCAAACTGTCCCAGAGAACATTCAATCTTCAAATGAGTCCAATTCTTAAATTTCACAGACAAAATCCATGAAGGGGCCAAAACCTTGAGTCAGAGTTATTGTACCTGGTTGCCTCCCATGTTGTGACACGGGTACATGATCATAGCTTTGCCTCCCTGGTTGTTCTCTCCTACATCGAGGCATGATTGAGATCCTAGGCTTTTAATCTGTGCACGGTAAAATACAGAAACAGTTACATCACCTGCTGAATTTCAGCTGGATTTCCAATGCCGGATCTGAATATCTGAATACAGATGGAAGGAAACATGACTTACTGCTCCATATTTTTTTGGGGACAAGTCTGGAATGAAGACCTCTGGGTAGATTGTGTTGAGATACCAGGAGAAGTTCTTGCACTGCAGAGTCTCTCTCAGTTTGACACGATCAGAGATGTCCCCAAACTGGTGCTGAAACAATGAATGGGAGTACATACAAGTTACATAATGATGCAAAGGTTTTCTAACTTTTTATCCAAACATCCCCAAATCATGTCATTAAATAGCACAATTCCTGCGTGAATTTCACTTTTAACATTTCGCTCCCTTCTCAATATGTACTTCTCAATCTTGACTTCAGCATTTGCTTTCCTGTTCATCTCTGGCCACTGACCTGACTGGCCATATTTGCAGCGTTCTTGTTGCGTCGGTAGAAGATATTTTTGTAGTCGTCCATCCAGACCTCGGCCAGGCGCACCTGGTTGCGGGTGATGACCTCCGTGCCCTTAGGGAAGGTGTGGGGGCTCTTGGTGCGGAAGACGTGTCCCACCACAGAACAAGGAATGATCTCTAACTGACCGCCGCATTGCCATACCTGTGTACCACATTTGACACGGACACCAATTCAGACCATAACTTGATAATGAGAGGGAGATTTATCACGTGACATATGGGAGTATAGATAATGAGACTAACCCTGAAGGACATCTCCACGTTCTCGCCACCCCAGATCTCCATCTTGTCATCGTAGGTTCCAATGTGTTCAAAGTACTTCTTAGAGATTGAGAATAGACCGCCAGCAAAGGTAGGCGTCCTGAGAATTGGCAGACGCAAAAGCTTTAGACGTTAAAATGGTTCAAGATTTTGTGAGCAACTCAAAGGGGTTAAGCCGTTCTTACTTCACGGGGTACGTTTCGTCCTTGCGTTTCCTCCTCTCCTCCTCGGGGATGGCCTCCCAGCCGAAGGTCAGACTCCAGTCAAAGTTGCCTCTGTTGAAGGCGCGAGCAGTGGCCACGGGCTTGTTGAACTGGAAGTTGTCGAGGTTAATGGTGGTGATCTCTGGACTGACCACAGCAGTGGGCTCCTCCACGATACGGGCCAACAGGGGCTCCAGCCAGCCATGGAAACACTCACCTAGGGAGAGTAGGGAGCAATTTCCCTTCAATGCCCGTGACACAAACATGAATTTACAGCCAACAGTCAATTTCAGGTATAGAGACTGTGACGAATCCAAACATGACCGTACCTAACTCCCAGTTTCCCGTAGGAGTCAAGTCAGTTACCTGCTTTACATAACCCGTTTTCACAAATATGCCCGTAATTTTTTTGCATCATTATCTCCAAAGGTGTTTGACATAAGAACAGGACAGCCGGCAGGACTGTTGAACTAGATTAGTGGAATTGACAATCTGTGTGTGTGTGTATGCTTGCACACTGCATGGTTTACTCACAGTGTGCATCCAGGAAGGTGAGCACTTCACCCTGGGCTATACTGGCGCCCAGCAGCCTGGCTGTGATGAGGCCCTTCCTCTCCTGCTGCCTCACCACACGGACGATCTTCAGCTGACGCACATATTCATCCAGACGGCTCTTCAGGTGCTCTGAGGGGATAAGACACCATCACACTGGTATGAAGGAAGACTGAGAATATGAACTACTAGGTTATCCCAGTGCACGTGCTGAAAGTTCTGTGGCCCCTAGACTTTGGAATAGTTCACCTGAAGACAGTAGGTTAACATATTTCTTGTTTTAAAAACATATGTAAATCTGCCTTTTCAATTACTGATATGTTCAAATCCATTGTTCAGTATTATGTTTTGAAAACCTGCATTGTTCTCATTCATTCTGTTGATTTATTTTGCCATAGAGGACTACCTACTTTATATTTTGTTATTTATTTTAATAAAGTTCAATAGAAATAGTTTCCAAATAAAGACTAATATGACAATGATGAATCTATGTGATGCTTTATTGACCTCTGTGGGGAAAATCTCCTTTTGCCTGCCCCTCTCCCCAAGCAGAGGTCAGGGTCAGCTACTACAGCACCCCTGGAGCTGGTAAGGATTCAGTATCTTGCTCAAGGACACTTCAGCAGGATGGAAATTATTATTAGATATTGTGAAGCCACTTCCATAGATATAAATGGCAATAAAGAGGCAGTAAGGAAGGGTACCAGAGGTGTGCACATCCAACCTATATTTAGGTAAAAGGAAAAAAAGAGAAAAAGTAATAAATAGTTGATGAAAACGGAATATGCATACACTTGATTCAAGCTCCTTTTTTAAGACTATTTGAAATGAAGAGGCAAGACAAATCTAGACCATGATTTCCCTTCTGAAAACATTTCCGACCACAGAGCACACAATTCTATACACCTACGTCTGAACGTTATACCACAATGGTTGGTGCCATTTCAAACACTGCCGGAAAAAGAGAAGTTTGGTTACTGTAGACAATGTGCAAATAAGATTGCTGGCTGCACATCCTCTTTTGACTAAGATATACTGTAACTGCCTCTATAAAAGTCCAGCACAGGAACAGTCAATGAGATCATTAAATAAACACTGTTCACAAAAGCGAACGAGTGGAACTTAAACTGTTTGGGTAATATTTAAGTATTTTGCATTACATGTAGTAGTGTCATCCACATGTCATACCTCACTGTGCATGGAAGGCCCTCTCTGTTCCTCCTTTATTCAAGGTGATACAAACTGTCTAAATGTACTCAATCATGTCATGTTTATTTGTTTATTTAAATGATATAGGATGTAGCCTATATACTGTATAATGGTGTCAGAAAGGCCTGTAAATCAACAACAGACAAAGTAATATTTATGGACTTCTTTCTGGAATGCAATAATGCAATAATGCAACTCCTAACGCCCTGATTTATATTTTTAGTATGGCGTCTCCTGTTGAAACAAAGTCACCCCAGTACTGGCTTCATGTTTCACTGGGTTTACAGTAAATGCAGTACAAAGAGCATGTTTATTTGTGTGACTCTGCCAATCAGCACTGAAGACCAAAACAATCCATTCTATGATGTCCACGTCGCCCCTTTAGTCTTGTTCTTGTGGCATTTTGCATTAGATGTACTATAGCTTTGCATTGAGGTCTGTTACACTACCAGTTACAGCTTGCCATTAATGCCATGTCATTTTTATCATTGTGTGTGTATATATATATATGTTTTCTTTTGAGTGTAACAGTTTTCTAAGTATGTAAAATGTGAAGCAGATTGTAAGTGGGCTGTCACAGTCTCACTTGCTATTGCAGATTTTGGTCACAAGGTGGAACCGTTGAGTAATATTTTGGTTACTCCGCCAAGTGCATCTTGGTCTTTCTTTCTTTTTTGGGCTTGGCCACCTGTTGGCCACTAGGGGGCCCTATGAGAGCGAATGTCCTTTTGACCATGTGGTTTTTGTCCGTGCCATTCTTGAATGTCCGTATGGTTCTTGCGTGCCATTTCTTGACTAGTGTTGTTAACATTACTTAGTAAGTTACTGAAGCCATGGCGAATCTTAATTTTGGTCAAATCGTTAGGTTTAACTGGTTCTTCCCAACATCTGTTAGCTCACGTTAGCAGTAACGTTAGCAAGCAGTAACGTTAGCGTTACCAAAGGTTGGCTACTGACTGTAAATGTGAAAGGTGCCAATTGACCTGTACAAGTCAACGTGCACATCGGTAACTTAGGTAGCCTTATTTTGCTGCCCATCACAGATGTTTAACGTCCCCACCCGGCTTCAACGTTACTGACTGTCCACGGTACGAACCGTTCTCTGTATGGACAGAAAGGGCTCGCCAAGCTCCGTTCAAGACATTTGACAGTTTAGTTTAATACTGCATTGCTTATTGGCAAAGGTACACCCATTGTAGAGTATCGCCCTAGACAATTTCCCGTGTTTAGGATCTTCTGAGAAATTCGGCATATGGATGATCTACTAAGCATCTTAAAATAAATTTTTTGGGCTTGTGTTGTGACAACCAGCTATAGCCACAAGAGGGCGCTGGGGCCAAGCCCTATACTAGGAGACCTTGTTTTTATGCAAACAACCTGGAGATTTGCGGAGTGGACGGTGTTGTGACCACGTTGTGTAAAGTAATAGGTAAATACATACATATCTCGTAAAATATTTCTGTACGAATACTTACACAGCGTTATGTCGATATTTTAACGGGATGGTTTGATTTAGACACTGCTGGATTTCATGTCCTGGAATTGTGGCGCCAGCCGTCGACCACTGTTCTCAATTGCATGGTAAGCTAACTTAATGTTAGCATGCATAAAGCCACACTGCTATTAGACTTTGCTAATAGGAAAAGGGTACAGGTTTTACATTCATTTTAACTCTGTTTGGAGGTAACCGACAGTGTGTTGAATTGTGAAATCTCTGAAGTTCCACGTGGGTTTCTTGAAACTTTTTGGAATGTAAGTGTCTTTTACAATTACACATTGTATGTTCCCAGGTTAATATTGTGGGTCTATGGTGGTTAAATATGTATTTATCTGGTTTAATTTTATGTTTCCTGTCGATATCATAGCCCACTGCCGTATTTAGTTTTAGTTTTTTGTGTGTGTGTTAAACCAAGCTGTGAAATCACATGAGCTGCTCTCTAGGAGGACTCAGTAGCTTACAGTATGTACTCTGTTGAGATGACTTGTTGCAAAGGTGGTCAACAATAAAAAATAAAGCTACAAGAACCCCTGAAGTAATTGTGTCCTGTGTGGGATCAAATTCCACAGGCTACATCATTTTGATACCAGGAGTGGGGTGTAGCTAAAACATACTGTTTTGCAATTGGCAACAGAGTAGCTTATTTTTATTTGAGAAATACGGCAGTGGTGGAGATTTCAGGTGAGGTCTGTTGGTGTTTGGAATTCTGGGAGGCCATCCTGCTGTGGAGGTGGTGACCGGCGAGAGACAACCTGAGGTGCTCCAAGAGGCGCTACCACTCCCTGATCAACACAACTCACCCATACCTGCGCAGAGGATTCCAGCACTAACTTCAGCTGCAAAGAGCAAGATTCAGCGGCGTTCCAAGTTAGAGACTTGTCTTCGCAGTATCCTTGACCTACGTTTTGAACTGAGCATTCACATTCAGACTGGACTGAGTAAAGACTAACATTTCATTATGTCTAGTGATGATGATAATGGTCAGTTACCCCAGCTCTCAGGTGGGGCGACAGGTACAAGTGGAGATGCTACAGAAGAAATGCAAACTCACATGCAAAGAGCTCACCAGATTGGGCTCAGAGGGCAAACGGTAACAGCGCACCCACACGTTCATACAGTATGTCTACGTTCCAAGAGAACGCCAGATCCAAGCATTTACTGGGGAGTGTGGGACAGATGGGAGATCTGTGGAAGAGTTTATTGAAGAGGTTGAAAGGGTTTTAATACGTTTAAACGTGGTCCTGCATCCTGAAGAGGTGAGAATATGCATGAGGGGTCAGTCAGTGGGGCCCATTGATTTATACTCTTACCTGAGAAATGCATTTGGGGAAAGACGCAGCACCACACAGCTTTTGCAGACCTTTTACAACTGTAAACAAGCTGATGGGGAAGACCTCCATGACTACTCCCATGTATTGTCCCAATGTGTATTTTTGAGCTCTATAGTGAAACAGTCTACAAATGTAATACCTAATGAGAAAACTGTTCTTCGGGACCAGTTCATTGAGGGTTTAAGGGATGCAGCTCTCAGGCGTGAACTTAGAAAGATGGTTAGGGACAAACCAGACTCCAGCCTTTTAGATGTGAGGAACAAAGCCCACTTGTGAGAAATGGAGGACAGTAAGTCCCATCGTCGCAGGGTTGTAAAGAGCAACCAAGTTAAGTCAGAGGTTTCAGAAACTCTGTTCTGCTATTAAAACAAACAATGACCAATGTACTGTATTAGATGATGTAAAAAGAGCAGTAGCCCATCAGGAAAAACAGCTAGCGGAGTTGGGCAAAACACTCGCTGAGCTAGCTAGTGCTGTAAGCGAACTGAGTATGCGCAGCACTCAACAGACATTCCAAGAGCCCAAGCCACAAGTTAGACCACAGCCACAGTTCACACAGGATGGTCAGCCTATAAGGTCACATTGCCAGAAAGTGCCCGCAGGCCAAAAGGGGCCAAGATGATACAACACCTGGTCGTTCTGTAGTGCAGGAAAACTTAAACCCTCGGTTGTCATGAGCCAAACAACCCGAGGAGAAACAGCTGGCTCACCAAAACCAGACAGAAGCAGAATCTTAGAGCGTGCAGTTGGGGAATGTAAGACTGTTAAGGTGAAACTCCAGGGTGTTACAGTATCACAGTACAATTTCTGAGAGTTTCTTCAGGGAACACTTATCAGTAAAAGGTGAAGACATACACCCTGCATTTGAGTGGTTAAAGATCACTGCAGCTAATGGATTAGACATACCCTATATGGGCTATGTGGAGCTGGAGGTAGAAGCCATGGGTCTGACGATCCCAGAGCGAGGTTTCCTGATAGTCAAAGATTCTGCACACTCTGCTTCGGTTCCAGGTCTCATAGGGATGAACATTGTCAAACAATGCACAGAGCTAGTACACACTGAGTTTGACACCACGCTGCAGGGTAGACTTGACTCAAACACATCCTTTGCCAGAGTGGCTGGTAAGGATGTAGTCCATGTGCCTGCTTCATCTGTGGCTACAGTCATGGCTAAGGGACTTAGGACTGTGAGTGAGGATGACCCTTTACTGTTGCTGGAG
>CABFOP010037615.1:0-14086 GCA_900683385.1 Anoplogaster cornuta
GTACAAAAGCACATGAAGACAGTAACAGGATGATCTAGGAAGCCTAATTAATCTGTCTAAGGTAGCCTGACCTGACCAGTACCACCAGACTAAGATAGCCTAACCTGACCGACATCACCAGACTAAGGTAGCCTAACCTGACCGACACCACCAGACTAAGGTAGACTAACCTGACCTGTACCACCAGACTAAGGTAGCCTAACCTGACCGACACCACCAGACTAAGGTAGCCTAACCTGACCGGTACCCACCAGACTAAGGTAGCCTAACCTGACCTGTACCACCAGACTAAGGTAGCCTAACCTGACCGACACCACCAGACTAAGGTAGCCTAACCTGACCGACACCACCAGACTAAGGTAGCCTAACCTGACGACATTACCAGACTAAGGTAGCCTAACCTGACGACATTACCAGACTAAGGTAGCCTAACCTGACGACATTACCAGACTAAGGTAGCCTAACCTGACGACATTACCAGACTAAGGTAGCCTAACCTGACGACATTACCAGACTAAGGTAGCCTAACCTGACGACATTACCAGACTAAGGTAGCCTAACCTGACCGACACCACCAGACACCTGGGACCACAAACCACTTTGTCCTGGCCCGTATTAGCATTCCATTCAGAGTGCTGTGTAGATAGAAGCTTCTCGGGCTCTTGGTTACCAACCTCAGGGTTTGTGGTTGGGCGGTAGAGAGCTACCGTGAAAGATGCGTTCACACCACAAACCTTCATTGTTTTTGGATGACTGTTCATATGCTATGATCATGTAACCCATATCGATATACCAATATTAACTGACCTAGAGTATTGGCTCTCTACAAATGTTCAGGTTGTGTGAAGTTTTGGTAATATAGTTATGAATTCATGGCTGAATGACGTCATGGTGGATCAGCCACCTGCCATGGGTTCAAATGTTCCTCACTCTTTGTCACCTCCTCTCCCTCTCCACTGTAGGCTGTTTATTATAACATGAATGCTGAAGAAATCATTAAACAGACTTTGAGCATTAAATTATAGGTTTGAGGGGGGATACCAGTGGTCTTTGTTTGCCTCTCCAAACCATTAGTGCACCTATTAGAGTCAAGGGGAAAGGAATACTCTTTTGTAATAATATTATTTTATGTGCAAAAGTTAAAAATAGCCCTGATGAAGGCACCTATGTCACAACATGAAGGGTAACCATAGAAAAATAAAGGTGTTTTTTCATGTTATTTTAGTACTTTGGCTTCCTTTTCCTTCAAAAATAGTATAAAAAGTATACTCAACAAAATGTTGTCAGGTGGGTAAACGCATTTTCAAATGAAAGTGAATATTTGTATATTGAGTCTGTGAGTAATCGCTAGAAGAGTCCTAGAAACCTTTTCTTTTCCTCTGATGGCTCAAACAGTGTCAGTGAGTTCGGATACCCATAGATAGAACAGGAGGATGTGTCACGACTCAGGTCTGTCTGACCCAAAGAATAAGTCAATGTGCCATATTCAGAACTGGTGGGACCATCTGTTGTCATGGCAACAGACAGAAATCAATGAGGCAGCGATGGTGCCTAGACAGACGAGAAACAGGAACAGACTGGAAAGGTGGATCATGTTTTGTGACTTTGGCTGAAATCACGTAGGAAACAGATCTTTAACTCTTTGTGGCCCGACGCTGATCTTGTCGTGGCGGTTCAAACAGGAACAACATGGAAACTGATTCCTCTGTTTAACCACCCAGATCAGATCTCCAAGTACGACCGTGAAGGGCCCCCAAGATGGAAAGATACTACAAAAATAAGGGTTTTCTTAATGCAATCCGACCCTACAACGTTTTGATCTCCTTTTGTGTCCTTAGGGTCCTTAGGGTAGGATACATATATAATAAATAGTTTCTGTTTTCCATTAGAAGTGCACAGATCTAATCAGGCTAGGGGCCCTCAAGAGCAGATCTGTGCCACAAAGAGTTAAAATATCAAGCCGTTAAATGTTATTATGCAGCAGCTATGGGCTCTGAACATCTTTGTTGAGTGTTTCGTGTTCAAGCTTCACTCAACAACCTTTCACTGCCCATAATAGCAGAGGGCTGCGAGTGAAGTGGACACAGATGAGCTAGACTGCCTGTCCTGCGATGCAGTCCTCCTGGGTGTTACAGCTCAAAGACACATTTGGCAATTTCATATTTGGAAAATATTTTAATTGTGTTTTTCTCTAAATCCGATTACAGGTAACACAACCCTACCCCTCTGACCTTAATCCTAACCACTGTCACTCCAATGATCCAAAAGATGTTTTTAATCAACAACAAAAAGTGTCAGCACGAAAGATTACACAGGCTTATTTCCATCAGTCTTTTAAGACATGTTGCAGGAGGTTCTGGGGCAGGAAGGGTCAGAGGTCACCTCGGTTGCCAGTACCAGTATGCCACCATACAGTAGAGAAACCTTGATTGATCCGGGGAAAGCTGACCGAGCGCCATGTGGAGCTGGGAGCTGACCAGTACAACCAGTCTTCTACTGTGGCCCAATGAGCAGCTTCACTAGAGCAGTAGGGGGTCCAGTGCCTTGCTCAAGGGCACCTCGATGATAGTTGCTGAGGGAGCATTACTCGTTCACAGCCAGTCCAGGGACCTTCTGGTCACAAGCCAAGGCCACCGCTGCCCCCACCCCGACACGACGCACCGTGTGCTGCTGCACATCAGGGCCCAATGCACTACCAATAAATCAAAGCGTCAGGGCGGGGCCTATGGGGACGCCCATTTCCATGGAAACAGTCATTCATAATCAGGTGTGCTTGGAATAATGAGACCTTGGAGCGTGGCGGCGTGAAGCAGGACCACCACGAGTCCTGCAGCTTATGCATGTTGAGGAACAGGAGCTGAGACTGCAGTGTCCTGGGAGAGTAATGGAGCAAAGGATGAAGGACAGACTGGTTGGACCAATCATGAAGATGGAAGGGAAGACTTGCATGTCCAGTAGCTTCTTCTGTACTTTTGAGCAGTTTTTGAAGTCAGTTATTTTACTTTTACTTAAAGGTAATACAAGCAATGTTCTGAGCAGCATTTTCGGTTATATTAGTAGAAATTGTCTTTATATCCCGACAGAAATCAATAAATCAGTCCTCTGGAAAAAAAATGAAAAAAATCTGGTGTCTGTAGCAGCTGTAATACTGCAATAAATATGAAATGATTGGACAGACTACGTGTCTGTTAACGTTACCTGCAGCTCTAATTAAATGATTAGATGACCCATTTGGCTGCAATGAAATGATTGGCTGGTGTACCCGGGCGTTACTGCCTTCCAACGCGTTGCGTTGAACCAGAGTCGAGTAATTAACACTGGTTAACACTGGACTATGGTGGAGAGGACTTCTGTCGCTAAAAAACACTAACCAAGATACAACGGACAAGCAGAGTTCTGGACACCACATTTACAACACTCGTCTTCACGTCGGTGAACTTCGGTGATATAATTCGTCATTCTTTGGTCGCTGAAAACCGAGGAAAGGATTCAGGAAATTAACGAGCCTTAACGAGGAAGCCGCGTTTTTGCCGCGGTTCGCTGCGTTGTGGAGTTTTGTACTGAAACACCGTAACCGAACTATATTGGACAAGCGGACTTCTGGACACCACATTTACCACACCGGTCCACATTTCTTCTGTCGCAGTTAATAAGGTAAACAAAGAACTTTCAGAATTGCTCGTACTACCTGTAAAGGACTACACCAACTTTTTGGGAAATTGTCTTGTTGGTCAACGTCTCTTTTCCACGACATTACTTCCACCAGGGGTAACTGATAGCCAGACGGGGTCTCGGATCACCCAGGACACATCAACTGCAAGGCTAGGTGTAAAGGGGATCTAGCATTCCCAGGTTTAGGGGTTCCATTCCCTGTCTAACTCAGTGGGTATAGAGCAAGGCACTAACGCTGCCAGGCTTAGAGGTTGTATTTCCACTGGGGCCATCCGTGCTAAAAAGGTACACAGTTGTGGTACTGCCGAACAAACCTGAATGCATAGAGGAGGCGGGACGACGGACTGCAGGTACAGATACGAAGAGTCTCAAGTCGCTTACAACTGATGTTTAGAGACACCCTCCCCCTGGGAACCCTTGATAGAACCTGGAGGGTTACAGGGAGGACACGGGGAGGTGGGATTTGGTAGACATTGGAGCTGAATGAAAGGTAATGCGGTAGATAGAGGGGTCAGGAGGAGTGGCAGAGAGGGATCCGAACTTCAGTTAATACATTTAAATGCTACTTGAGTCATTGCTCAAACATCTACAGTATATAATGAGGTTCCAAGCAGCCAGAAGAAGGTCTGAATATCACTACCAGAGGACAGGCACTGGGATCGGCATTCCCAGAGCCACTGAGCCGTTACACCAAAATGACACAATAGACCCGGAGTAACAATTAATAGAGTTAAATGAATTGTTAAATAGCCTTAATGAAGCATTTCCCAACGCAGGCAACTCTGGGAACACATGGAGTGTTCTGGGCATATTTCAAATGCCAGCGCTGATATTTGACCTGGCTCATTAGACAGAGAAACGATCAACAACATGTGCAACATGTGTCGTCTCCACAGCCCCAAAGGAGCATTATGTATGAATAATGAAGCATCACTGAGCAGAGCAGCACTCTGATGTCCACTGACCAACCGCATCAGACCTGGGTAGTAGAAATATCTCAGAATAATTCTGATTCTTTGTTTTAATGTAATTGGATTACCAGATGGGTTTACTGCGTCTGGACGGTTCATAGTCATGCTAAATTACGCTATAGAATTATGCTAAATTGGCAATGGCAAATACTTCCTGTGATTGGCGAAACTTTGTGGCACTCATTTATTGTCCCAGGTGGAAAACCCGCCCATGTGACACCTAATTGGGCACCAACAAACCATGGAAAGTATTTGCAAACAAGTATTTGACCCAGGTCCGATATCTCTGTCACAACAGACACAATAAAAGAATCCCTGCCTGTCACCCAATAGAACTGGGTTCATTGTGTGTTATGTCTGTGGTCCTGTGTAGCTCAATGG
The DNA here is from genome assembly GCA_900683385.1 of Anoplogaster cornuta. Classification (NCBI taxonomy): domain Eukaryota; kingdom Metazoa; phylum Chordata; class Actinopteri; order Trachichthyiformes; family Anoplogasteridae; genus Anoplogaster; species Anoplogaster cornuta. Next base: position 5,025 of record CABFOP010037615.1, read on the forward strand.
GTAGAGACAGTATGACAAACACCTTTGCTCCCATACTACTCTAAGGCACTTTGGATAAAAGCTTCCATTAAATGTCAAATATTAATTCATGAGTGATGGAGAAGAGATGTTCAGCGAGGACAGTGATTGGTTGATTTGGGATTCCTGAGAGGGCCAATGGTTCGGTAAGTGACAGTCAGTGACTTCCTGGTCTGGAAGTACATATACTATAGAACTGTAAATTACTGTGTTAGCATGTCTGACATTTTCTCCATTGCACAAATGCACCTTTCTGCAGGGTACAGTATGTTTGGGTCTGATCGATGTGACCTGGTAAGACAACCAGACCTGATCAGTATTACAATGGAAAACCACAGTACAGATACTGTACTGTAGTACTGATACTGTACCATAGTACCAATACTGTAGGCCCAGTACTGATGCAGTACAGTACTTATGCAATAGAAAAAACCCAACTGTGTTTGTACCGATTTAAAAAGTGGATCTTAGGATGGATAAGTACAACAAACAAGCAGAAACATCAACTTCTACTAAATGATGGAAACTGCTTCGTACAAATATAGAATCCTGAGAAGAGAAGAGTGTCGCTGTCAGGAGGAGAAATGGTCCAACGCCAAAATGATCTCTGGAGACACTCTCATGCTGCCAGGAGGAACAAAGACTGGAGAATAACAACAATCACAAAATAAAGAGCCCAACAGGGCAAAGTACAGACTGGCCACAGTCTTCCTGCCAGGTCGTCCTCCCGCCTACTGTGTATCAGACAAACAGCCACACATCTGCAGAGTCATGAAGAAAAGAACTTTATTTTTTCCCTGACGCCTACAGTATGTTTATTTTAGAAGTTCAACATTGGGGTTGTAAGAGGTTTCAATGGCTCATTGATCATCACACTCACTAAACACATAAATGACTATGAAAAAGAAAAACACCAATATAGTAGTTTGTTTCTGAACAGTCGCACAATGTTTCCACAAATCCTTTCCAGTCACGGAGAAAGACAGAGGTCTGTTTCCTATTACTGAATTTATTACTTTTTGAAACCATCATTTCTTCTGGTTGGTGTTCAATGTGATGTATTCTGATTGTGGCAGAGAAATATATATCAAGATCATTCTTCACAACAACAAATGTCACAATACATAAAATACATATTGGGACTGAACATTCATATTTTTATATAGTTTTACAGATCTTTGTGTGCAATTCTCAAAGGTTTTCAAGACCTGGAATTCTGTTTTTACATCCTCTCCTGTGTAGGAATCCTGGATTAACGGTGGTAAATGGGCGTTCCAGGGTGGGATATTACTGCCAACCAAATCCTGGTAAATGTAGTCAGTTGCTGGTCAGTTAGTCTATTATATTCTAGAAACCTAATTGGCGTGTAACACTGTGAAGGAGGCTGGTGAATACCGAAGTGGTGTGTAGACCTGTCAAAGTCAGTTAGTTCACTGCCTCGGGTGACAACTGGACAGTATTCTTGAAGTCTTATATCAGCGGGGGAACATCCGGGTCGTCCACAAACCCCTCCGAGAAGCTGCTGAGACCTGTGGCAGCAGACCGCCGTGTCCTTGACATCTCCAGCGGTCCTCCCTCTCCGGCGTGGCGCGGTACGATGCTGGTCAGGTCCACGCCGCTGTGTCTGCTGGGGTCCACTTCCAGACGCTCAGGGACACTACTGTCTCTGCAGAGTGGAAATGTTAGCAATTAAAATACGTCAGACTAAATTGACACTGCTTTTCCATCAAATGAATTAAAAGTACTATTCACAAAAGCCACCAGACAGTCAATCCGTCGATTTGACCTCATCGCCGACATCCCTGCAGGATCATTCACATATCATCTTTCATCTCATCAGGATGATGGATGATCTGGATCAACTCTTGAGGTGTACTTGAAACGGGTGAATAGAATCCAAATGAGAATGACTCGGTATAATAAAAGGAATTTGTCTTGGTGATGTTGGTGGAGAGACATACAGTATTGACAACCTAGAAAGGGACAGTGCAAGACATAATGAACCCTAGACTATAAATATCACCGTACATGTATGCATTCAATTCAATAATGGTACAGGAACCAATATTGGGCTCCTATATTGCTCTCCAAAGTGAAATGACAGATTACCACTTCGTATACGTTTCCTAAACTGTCCTGAGGTACAGTATGTTATGAATATCTGGTGAAACAATGCAGATCTTAACAGGGCATTTTAAAGTCTTCACTCTTACATTTTAAAGTGTCTTTTTTAAAGGCATTATCGTTTATTCTCTTTATTTAAATCTGCACTTCAAAGGCATTGGCACACAAGAAACCACTCTTGAACCAAATGAAATGATCTCTCTTCTTAAACAGAGAGATGAAATGACTTCTTGAGGCTGATATTTTTTGCAGTTGTATCCAGAGAACATTTCCTGGAGCGTTTCATCATCCATGCAATCATCTCCAGGGGATGATGGTCCATTACACCAGACAATCAGTTACCATTAAACCACAATTGATCCCACTCCTCCAAAACCCACACTTCCATCCCACAAAATTGAGGCAATTCCATTTGCCAATTAATCAATTATTATGAATGAATAACTGGAGGCTCTTGGCCACACAACTCATCTCACTGTGCGGCCAAATGATTTTAAAAGGATCTCTGAGTCCTGTGCTCGTGGTGTGTGCGTAGACTGGAACAATGTGAAGCTGAACATTTATGATATGAGACAGCTTGTGATTCCAAGGTTACATAAATGTAGATTATATATGGGATGTGCAGCAGTGGAATATGTCATAGTTTCTAGATCACCAACAACATTCCTGTCACCTTATAATGATAATATATGATAGAGAAGAAATAAGAGCCAGGGAGATGAGGGAGAAAAGTTTTGTAAATAAAATTGGATATATGTTTAAAAGGTCATTTAATTTCAAGTTAAATACCCTAACAAAGAAAAAGGACCCCTAATGAAATAAGCCAAACACAGTAATTATATGGACGGCTGCACTGTGAGGACAGTTGGCCAGGGGAAGGAAATCATCCACATTTGAATGAGCGAACCGAAGTCAGCAAACAGAAATGTGGAGAAGCCATTCCTCACTTCCTTAAAGAGGAACCAGACTCTGGAACCATCTGTACCATTATCCCACAGTGGAACACGCTCCACTACTTTAATAGCCAAGTACAATAAATGTGCAGGAGTTTCTCGTGGTAACATCGGTGCAGAGACATACTAAAAACATACTGAAATTCACAGCACATACAGTACTACTGATATGGGTTTTTTGAAAGCAGATACCGATATTTTTGTATGGAATTTTGTGCTGATATTCAATATATCAATTATAATTTGACTATTTTTGTCAATTCCAAGCATTCTTCTTGTCAGGGTGGAAAAGCTATAGGTTTTACAGACTACCACCCCTAGAATCCTCTAATATCTGATTTTCAAAACATCAATATTGACCAACGTCATACATCAGTCCAGTACATAGCGACTCACATAGGACCAACAAGACCTCCATACATGCACTCAACGTTGTGCAGCGGTATGCATCCCTGCAGCAGCATGGCTTACAGCATGGTTGCAGCTGTAGAGGGAGAGGTGTATTGAGTGACCTTGTCCAGACATTGCCACTGTATTCGATTTAAGCAGAATTTTGTGAGAACAGATAGAAAAAATATGTCCACTCGTGCTTCAAAACCAGTTGACTAAATATCTTCTGAGGTGGAGGTGGTGACGAGGTTCAGATTTGTGGCCATACTCGACACCAGAATTTAATTTGGGCAAATAAGGTGAAACCACAGCGTCTCAGTTAGTGGACGTGGGACTCTCTTCTCTGTTGCAAGTTCTCTCCCTTTTCTCTTTATCTGTTTTTCTGTTCATGTCTCCTTTGTTTGCTTCCTTCCTGTTTGTTAACATCAGACCATAAATAAACCTGATTTGACTTAAATACAAAAGGTTACATCAGATCTACACCCCTGGCCGCTACCTCCCCATTTATACTGAATCTTTTTATAACCTTATCCAACATTTGACATTTGTTTGTTTTAGGTCATAAATCAACAGTAAAAGTCTAAACTAAGGGCAGAAAAGGGCTTCATTACAATTTGCATTTTACGACTTGTTTATTGAGAGGGGAGGACATATAAAACACACTGGATTCATAGTCACGTCTGTATTCACTGGAGTGTAATTCCCACCACCACTTGAACAGATGACTGGCTCTGGTTTCTGCCATTACTAAAGGAGAAAACAGCGGCCCAGAATAATCCTCAGAAAATCCTCAGATATTGCTCTTCATTGAGCGATATCTCCTCCTGTAATTGAGTTGTGATTGGAAACTCCTCGGTAACAGCATCACAAAGTGCTGCTCAGCTTCAGTACCTGCCACGCATCCACGGTGGATTAGGTTTGGAGTGGATGTGTGTCAGTGTCAAGGATTCTCTCTTCAGACCGATCTTAATCCCATCAGCTAACGTTTAGATGAGAACCAGACCAAACCAGTTACATGAACGCTACCCGGAAGGGTTCAATCAGCAGACACTCCCTTCATGCTACTGAACCTCTACCTGACCCAGAGTTGCGTTACCAGGCTGACCCACATCGACCCTTCTGGTGAAATGTACATATTTATTTATGTCTCAATGTCTTAAAGGTAGGGTATGCAATTTTTGGAGAAGTATTTCTTACCTCAGTAGCAGCGAGCGAAGAATGGTGAATTTCAGCACCGTACGTTGCCGAAATGTGGACTGGTGTGGGAAATGTCGTGTCCAGAAGTCCTCTTGCCCGTTGTAGCTCTGTTACGGTGTTTTTTTCTGATAAAGGTCCCTGTCACGGCGTGATCCGGTCGCTACTTCTGGGAGATGGGTTTCAGTTTTGTTTACCTCGGTAGCAGCGAGCGAAGAGTGGCGAATTTCTCTGCCAAACGTGGCTGAAGTGTGGACTGGTGTGGGAAATGTGGTGTCCAGAACTCTGCTTGCCAATTGTAGCTCGGTTACGGTGTTTTGCCGATAACGGTCCCCATCCCACCATGGTCCAGTCTCTACTTCTCGAGTCCGGTTTCCTGGTTGTTTGGGAATGCAAGTCGACAGGCAGGTATGACATCCAATCATTTAATTCCAGTCGAATGGGCCATCTAATTAATTAATTCGAGCTGAAGGTCAAGTTGACAGGCAGGTAGTCTGTCCAATCTTTTTTTTTCAGAGCACTTGATTTATTGATTGCTGTCGGGATATAAAGACAATTTCAACTAAATTCAACAACTCAAAACATTGCATATCCTACCTTTAACAAAACAGACAGTACCAAAGATATTATAAGCTACATGGTCCGCGATCTACCACTATTTTTGGAATGCCATCATGTTTCTCTTCTACCTGTTTGAAAGGCCAGTGGATTTTGGGGTTCAAGAGAAGGCCAACAAGTAACATTCTAAAGAGGTTAACATTATTGTTAGAATTATAAATATTTCCTTGCACTGATGCGTACAGAAATATACATCTGACTGCAGTTAAAAAACCCGTCCACCACCTAGCACTTCTCTATCATACATGATTGTTCTAGTGTCACAGGAATATCTGTTCCATCTGTCATCTGAGCACTGTGACCACTGCACTCCTTTACTGCTGATTGTTTGTAATGTTGATGATCTAGGAACTGAAGCTTATTTTGCTGCTGTACTCACCGTACGTTACTCTAGAGTCCAGATAATGAGCGGCGTCGCCTAAAAAGTCAATGTGAAAAGTGGACGGCATGTTGCTCTGTGCATAAAAGTTTTCCTTTAACTGACAGCATAACGGGGGACCTAAATAATCCACAATACATTAATTAGAAGGGGCTGAGGTTTGATTAACAACTCCTCACAGCGCCGTCTAAGTTTAGCCTCAACACTCATCTCGGTAATGGGCAGGTAGACCTAACAGTCAGCACTTCCCTACGTGAGATGGATGGAGCCATTAGTCCAAGGCTCTTCTTAAACGTCCTCCCTGGTTAGGAAGTCCAGAATGGAGCCCTGTGATAGGTCACTCAAGACAAAGGCCCCCGGTCATCATATCTCCGACGTAATGAGTCGAGTCCTCACGCTTTAGGATCAGAATGAGAAAATATCATAATGAGAGCCCTGGAAGAACAAGACGGAAGACTGCTGACGGGGCACTATTGATCAGGCAATTTGTTTCAAAGTTTGCGATTGGACTGATGCAGAGTTCAGGATGTATGGGGGTCAGGGGTGGGAGGATGGAAACTGGGTGTAAACAACAACTAATGAAATGAGTCCCGAGGGACGCTTCGTTATGTGTGTGATTGGGCCATGCATCGCTGGACCTTAATTGTAAAGGTTGAGAGATGGCACTGGTCTCGGCCATGTGTTTAATGATTCACTGTAAAACCAGGATGACAGGGGGGCCTCGTGGTTACCGGAACCATCCAGTAACCAAAGAACCACACGTTTGATCCCAGCCAATGTGTCCTTGAGGTCCTTGAGCAGCACACTAAACCCTTCCTGCTCACGTGTACAGTCATTGTGAGCCGATTGCCTAAATCACAATAACAAAGATTTGCGTTGCAGTTGAACCTACCTTGACCTATGAACTTGAACTATTACTTTAGATCATGATAGATCCTATTTCATAATACAATCCACACCTCTCCCTGCCTTGTGTCATCAAGCAAAGCCATTTCAAAACCAATCATGGATTTCCATCTTTGCCAGAAGCTGAATATAGGATGTGTCGGTAAGCCGAGGGGGCAAAGGTCACCCCTGATCATATCCGAATGGTGCAATAACTCTGGCCAGTGGCGCTGCTCACCCGTCACCTTGCCTTAGCACAGGAGCCGCTTAGCATTTTTATGGAATGCTTCATTTGAATGTACAGGATTGCAGGCCGGTCCTTTACTGTATTTGATGGGGCCAGCTGAAGGACAAGCAGCAGCCCCCGTCCATAAAACGGTAATGATGATAGTCAAGTGATGAGAGCAGCTCCAGGGAAGGAGAGGGGACCGGACCTCGGCCAGATAGCATGGCAGGCTAATGTGATGATCTGGAGGTGTAGGTTCTCTTCTCAGACCTTCAGTGAGTCGATCAGATGTCTTGGTCTACTCCACAGAGGCACTGCAAAAAATGCTTTTCTTTAAACAAAATTAATTGTATTTGTTTCCAATACAATTAAACTTGTTTCAAGACTTTTCTTGAATCAAGTCGAGTGGTGTGCCTTACTGCATTTAAAGGTAAAGGCACTTGTTTTAGATTTTGTCAGATTTGTCCCCTCTCATTCCACACAGATCTGATGTTCTCTAATCAGAAAAAAGCTGCATGGAGTCGCATTTTTTCACTTCTGATCGGGACCACATGGATGAAACTGGATCCCGAGGAATGAAACCCTTATGTGACTTGTATTTGAAGAGTAAAATTGGAATTTGTCAGCGTTGCCATGACATTTACACTATGACGTGACATTTACGGTTATCGTAATGTCAGCTTGGCTAGCGTTAGCATGGAGGAGGAGACACAACACTGGACAGAAAGACAAATAGCAACTTGATTGGTATTTGGGGAGACGCCTCAATTCAGTCAAAACTCAAAGGCACATAGCCTAAATGTGTTGGAAACAAGGGGGAGAAGAGTAGCTACGAAAACAGATATCACCTCTATTGTTTGGTGTCAGGTCATATTGGTATTGAATATGGATTATATCCTAGAATAGATGAAGTCTTCAAAAAAAATCACATATGAGCAGCAACTTGGAACTGAGCACAAGATGAAATGACTTTTTAAAATGTGTTTTACTGCAGTGAGTACCAGGACCTTGGGGCAGCTCCCACTCTCTCCATAGAAACTGTGCTCATCCCTGGTCAAGGTTAGCAGGAAGAGCACTATCATCGACAAGGCTGATATAATGAATCATTTGGAGTGTTTAATATACAACAGGCATCTGAAGCAGGACAAGAGGGACCTGATTCTAAGGCCTAATTCAATCCAAGGATGAACAAGTGCCAATGCCTCGGTCGAGACAGAGACAAGAACCTGTGGGTGTCACAGACGATGATCTAGATTTAGTCTGCATGATAAATAGTAGTTAGTAACTAACTAACTAATAAAGCGTTTCTGCAGGTTTCAGCAGGTTAAATTTACAACTTTTTAAGACTTTTTAATGCCACCAAAAATGCAATTTAAGACACATTTTGGGACAAAAATGAATACAAAAACCCCATACAGTAGTATTTGACAGTATTTGGCAGTCATTTTATGTTTTTTGCTCTGCATATGTGATTCCAAAGCTTCAAACTCTGATCGGGGCAGGAAAGTTGCAAGTATACTACTGCCAAAAAACAAATCCGTTCCTTCAACCTTAGAAGTGATGTAAATCACTATACATTTAGCATCAGACGTTACCAGTCTATTAAATGCTCCACCAATCGCTCTGCGAAGAGCTTTTTCCCCAGTGCAGTACGTAGACTGAAGAACTCTTAATGTTTTTTATTCTCTAGTCTGACCTTTTCTTCCTGTAGGCTTTTATCAGTTTTTATCTATATGCATGAGTACCTTAGAAAGTGCATTGTATTATTTTATTTTATTTTATTATTCTGCATCTTAATTCTGAGCGTCACCTGCTCATCTTTGCACAGGCTGCTGTAAGCACTCGCACTTTATCCTGTGCACTTTAATAATTTACACGTACTCGCACTTTATACTTTATAATGCCTCCTATGCTTATGCCCATTGAGTAGGGCTGATTGTAGGATTGTATCCGTGTGGGCTTTTGTTTTCTTTTTATCTGTGTTTTTGTATGTCTATTTGCCTCTGTCTTCTGTGGTTTTGATGTTATATGTTATGTTGTTTTATGGCTCTTGTATCCCCTTTTCCAATGCAGTCTCTGCAAATGGCAATAAATTTAACTTGAACTTGAACTTGAACTTGATTACGTATTTCGGTATGACTTTACAATACGGTTCGCACTTTTTGCGTAGTTACTATAGTAGTTACTAGCGACTTCCTCATTAGTTCCTCACTAGTTCCTCATGAGTTCCTCAGGAGTTCCTCATTAGTTCCTCATCGCACTTTACAATACGGTA
>CABFOP010037647.1:10871-34250 GCA_900683385.1 Anoplogaster cornuta
ATACAAAAGATATGACTGTCCTGTGGTGTTCTACGTCGGGAGCATAGAGAGTAGAGAGAGAAAGAGGGAGAGAGAGAGAGAGAGAGAGAGAGAGAGAGAGAGAGAGAAAGAGAGAGGGCTTCATCAGGATTTGTAGTCTGGAGAGAAGAGACGTAACCTGGGGCTGCTCTTTGGGTCAGTGCGGGGTATCGTGTGGTTGAAGGAATTTGACACTGGAGAGTCAAAACCTGAAAAGATACAAATAAAGCACTGAGTAAAAAAAAACGTGTGCAGACATCTAAAAATGTCATCTCCACATTGTGACTGCTTTAATGAATCAATGGACCAACATGGCAGAGAGGGAATACCACTCAGTTTCAGAGTTCATAAACTCTGACATCAGACACAACCTGCAGCCGTTTCATTGACAATGAATGAGAGACTTGGGGACTGATAAAATGCTTGTCAAGGAAAAATCCACACTTGGACACCCTTATATTATATATCATCAATCTGTGGTGTACAGTGCTTCCCAGGAGCAATTCTGTGAACTGCCAGAATTCTTCTTTTTTTTTTGGTGTACCCACTTTCCCTCAACCTGTTTTTCATTTAGATGTGTTACATTTAAATTAGCTTTATATTATTATAGTAGAGGTATCATTTCTTTATTTAAAAAACAAAACAAAACAAAAATTGTTCTGGATACCAAGACAGACAGCTTTCCCATATTATTATTTTTTTAACTTCATTCTGAATTGAGCTTTACAACATAGTTACAGATTTGGGGGTTGAACAAACTTTATTTATTTCAAGACCAGTCAGATAGAGCATAGGAATAACATCTGGATGGTGACATTCAGTGGTATTCCCCTTTGAATATCTGCTTTAATCAACCTCAATTTCTTACTTGGCTGTAGTGTCACAATGACCCTACCTGAGATAGGCGGTGTCCTCTGTATGAAACCAGGGTGACAAGCTTGGTCCCGTGGAGAGAAGACTGCATGGCAGACTGGAAGGGGGAAAAGTACACATTATTATACTACTAACACTTACATGACATATGTGACATTACTCATTGCCACAGAAAGTAATCCAGGTATTAAAACCCTTTATTTAGTAATGCATTGCCCACAACAAAGCTTTACAAGCCCCAGTAATCATCCTGCAGAGATGGAGTGACCCACCGATGATGATAACTGCTGTGCCAGCCAGCAGAGCGAACAAGGTGAAGAACATCATCTGGTAGGAGTCTATGAAGTTCTGTAGGGAGTGTCCACCCTCCAGACCAACAACTGGATTAGCAGCTGGAGAGACAGAGACGGATGAGATAACAAGACCCGTTAAAAGCACTGCCAACATACAACACACACCATCAAATATTAGCTAAAGCATTGAGGCATAACGATGTTTTTCTATGGTTGCAGAGAACTCCAAATGGCCTAGATAATATTATCCACCCTATTAATAAATAATGGAGTGATGGATGGTTATTGATAGTCTACTGCCTCATCACTGTCCTTATTTCCTACAGATGACAGAAATGCTCCATGATTACCGATTCTGTAGTTAACAGCCAAATGAGTTCTGGTTATTAAAAGGAACCAGAAGATTAATTAATGGCTTTCCATTTTTCACCATTTCAAAGTACAGTCAAAGCCACAGGATCTTGTGACATGGAGCACAGTGTTATCACCCGATATCACAAGGAAGTGACTTGTGATATCATCTGCAAAGACATCTGACCTCGCAAGGGATCGGCCACGTGGATGAGAGTGACCGGGATGTTGAGGTTCTGGCCAGAGGAAGCGCTGCTTATGGAAATGTAAGCAGATGCTGCTCCCTGGGGGTCCACAACACTGACTGTGTACTTGGAGAAACTGGGGAAGCCATGGTACGCCTCTTTCGCCTGGACAGCAATGCTGGGAGAAGTAGACGTCACCTGATGACATGAAAAAAGTGGTGTAGGTGTAAGACAGTGTTTATGGAAGGTGGGGACATGATAGCCATTATTAACCATGCCTCTTGTATTCTATAAACATGCAATGACATTACTCTAGACTCTAGTGGAAGGGTAACAGTGTTGTGCCTGACCTCCATGTTGGACAGTGCTGCAGTGGGGCCATAGATGGTGAGCTCAGCTGACGGGTGCAGGTTGGAGAGCATCAGCTCCGTCTGGTCTGAGTAGAGGCCTGGCTCCATGGGCAGCCTGGCACTGACCTGCTCCCCAGAGAAGGCACCGCCCTCCAGGCCTGCCTTCACCAGCAGGTTGGTCATGGACATACTGAGAATACGGGTCTGTTGGTCACTCATAGACTGCAGGGTCATGGAACATGTGTAGAAGCCTGTGGCAGGGATGGAGGGAGGTGGAAGGAAAGGGACGAAATATATTACTGATCATTATTCAGTGTGCATTTGAGACAACAGAAAATTACATCAAAGCAGTTTCCTACTTTTGCTTTTCAAATTAATTGAAAATCAGGCGGAAGAGAAATTACAGATGTCAAACAACTGCTTTATCTCAGCGGCAATGTGGACTCAAAAAGGTACAAGGTACATAGAAGTATATGTAGAAGAAATTCCTAATACAATAAAAACACACTCACAAATTCACTACCAGAACTGCTCTATTTAGATTCCAAGAGAGTCCTAACCCCTGGGTTTGTAGGGGAGGGCCCGGTCATTTGACTCCCATTAGAGTCTCACTGTGATTCAGCTGATCCTAAAGCCCCCAGAGGTGCCTTCAGAGATAAGCCAACAAGTGAGTTGAAGTCCCAACTCCCAAACACAATTACACCACTGCTCTCAAGCAACGTGGAGTCAGCTAGACACCTTTTTATTGCCCACGCTACAGTAAATTAATTCCATGGGCATTGCAGGTATTGATTACACCCTGGTAAACAAAGACTATGCCTGGGTTGGGATTAGAAGTTGCCCTTCTGCTTGGAAAATGTAATGCTTGTAATTAGCTAAAACCAATGATAAACCAATCAAAACCATGAAGCACAGTAAGGACAGGCAAGGGAACAAAAGGCAGTGCTTGAAGGAAACTCTGGCCCATTTGGTAAATGTCTTCAACGATTATGTTTAAGGTTAACAGCAAGCACTTTCTACAGTTCAATCATGCTGATCAGGAGGCAATAAATCTCCTGTCCTCGGGTGTATGTCTCTGGGGCTTCACAATCACGATTCCAATGTCAATCAGTATCAGTATAACATCCTGGCTATTTTGCAAACACATGTTTTATTACAGAAACTAAAATCAGAAACTAAAAATGCATGCTTATCAACAATTATTTGCGCCTCTATGGCCATGAACATGATCTCTGTGGTCTGAAATTAAACCAGCCTTACCGGCACTCGGGTCAAAGCTAATGTGTGTGCTGAAGACGTCATGAGCAGAGAAGTCGATAGCATCACTGGTGAAGCTGAGATGGCAGCTGATGGAGGTTTCAGGCTGCAACTGGGCAATAGCATCAATCTGGGCAGAGGAGCACGATCCTGCAGGACACAGCACACTGGTCTTAGACCTACAAAACTATGTGCTTCCTTATATCTCAATTAAAGTCAAAATGGGAAAAAACTATAAATATAATGATTTCTTCCTTTGTTGTAAATGACAACAGGGAAATTGAGTCAGTTCAGTACCTACGAGGTTGGTTCCTCTTTCTCTGGTGGTGAGCAGCACCTTTGTCTCCTTGTCATTCCTGACTGGTGCAGCCTGTGCCATAACTGCTGTCCTTGTCGCCGCTTCCACTACTACCTAAAGGATCACACAGAGAAAGGACTCAAAACAGAATCCCAGAAATCCCAAGAAGTTTCAGCTGTAAGCTTTTCATAGCATGTATTGACATTTACATCTCTGGCTGCGTGTGCCAAATTATGTCCACCTATATGTGATTGTTACTGGTTTACTGGTCAGACAGGACTGTCAGGGAAATTACTTCACTGTCACAAAGTCTCTATTTACATTGAGAAAAATCCATGTTCGTTTTGTTAGCATGTTGCTGTGAGCCATCTTTCCGATCAAGATAAAATACAGTCTGCTCACGTTGTCTCACACTGCTAATTGGAAATAGTCATATAACATTGCAGGCAATCTTCAACCAAGGAGCTGGAAGGATCAAGACTGCGTACGCTGACACTCTCTGAGATGGAGCTAATTAATCCTCCAGATTACATCTTGTATGAGAATCTCCACAACAGCATATGGGAGGAATGTTGTCATGCACACGCACACCCACACATTAGGCAGACACGATTTACTGATTGCAAGGACTTTGAAAGGTGATGTTGGATACGCTATGCACCTGTTGTACTATATAACACTTTCCTTTAGTGTTGTTATGATATAATGGTTTAGGATTGATAGTGTGATGCACTGGCACAGGTTACACCTAAAGCTTTCTCAGAGTTTGCCAGTGAAGCACTGCAGCTAGCTACCACAGATAGCATACCTCTCTGTACGTTCTCAGAATACCAGGGATCTCATAGTAGACAGTAACTGGCCCTGAGTCTCTGGCTACAGCAGCACCACTTTTAGGGTCCACCTGAAGCACGCCATTGGCTGAGGAGCTCCACGTGCCATGAACACCTGCAGAGAAGGAAGTTATTATAGGTGATCATCTCTGGTCTTCAAAACAAAATGTACACTGACTCATAATGGCACCACTTATTTCTTCTTGCTAAAATTCAGATGGATATTAGATAAATAGGAAATTCAATAAACCAAAAAACAGAAAAACATTCCACACACACAGATAGTTAAACATCACAAAAACAGCGTGATGCTGCATCAATACAGGGCCACTATAATGCAATCTAAACAAAACAACATTTAATCAACTATCAAAAGTATTTCATTTGTTCTTTCTGTTCTATAAAGTATTCTCTCATCCCTTTACATTTGGACCAAACATGTCAGCTACTGAATGCATGGACCTCTCACCCTCTGGGCTAATGAACTGGACAGCGAAGCAGACCACATCTCCCACCACCAGTCTGTGGGCGTCCTCTGGGTGGATGGCCTGCTTGACAGGCAGTGGAAGGTAATCTGCCACACCCATCTGCTCCTGGTCCCACACAGCCAGAAGGGTGAGGCCTATGTTAACTGTCCTCACTGTCAGGGTGTTGTTACCGGGCCCAAGCCCCACCTGCACCAGGTCATCTCTGTAGGACAGAACAGATGTGGAATTGATATGTAATCACATTGATTTGTAAGTGCTATTGGCACAAATGACACCAGTGCAATAGGTATGCCAAAGAACCACAAAATACCTAGCAATTAAGAAGTTTTCAGGTTGAAGTAATACCGGGCCTGAGTTTAGTATAGTGTATCTCCTGGTGCAGTAGTTCTACATTACGTGTTCATTTCTTGTCCTGCTTTTCCCCTGAAAATATCCCTGCTTTTTGCCTACTACTACAATGTGACCATTCTGACCAAACCAGGTCAAACCGGAGCGGTTTGACCTGGGTTGGCCTCCTCAGATGCCGGTAAAATCCAATTGGTTCCTTGCAGACACTAGAGGGCCTAATCATGGACCAGTCCTTTCAGACCAAAGACCATCAGCCCTTTACTACAGTGATTTGGATACGTTCCTCCTAAGATTGTCTGTCAGCACCTGGAGCACAAGGTAATAGAATCAATTTATGGTGCAGGTGGACGAGGGAGTCCCTCATCGGGAGTGCAGCAACGCTCCTCCCTGCCCAACAATCTCCTATTAATTTAGCTCACTCAGGTGGAAACAACTCCATTTGAAATGAGGGGGGAAGGAAGAACCCAGTAAATTAGTATTGTGAACTGGGCTAAACCTCGTCTCACCCTCCACTAGTGTGGTTGTACTGCACAGATATTAGCATACACAGAATTAACAAGACAGAGGCAAATATTATTTGGCATGTTTAGGAATTGTGTGTTGTATCACAGTAGTGGCTAGGTTTAGAAGACAGCTTGTTTTTTGATGTGAGAACACATCTTGTGTGGGTCAATAATACTATAAAAATACACCACATAAAGTATGTTTAAATCAAATTATAAAAAAATCAATATCACGATTTACCATGTTTACTTTGCAACAAGGTCCAGAGGACATTGCTGAATAAATGCATTCCAACTGACCCTAGCACCAAATTCAATTTTCTGTTCTACTGGCAGAGGGAGAATAGTTTGTGTGTTGTCATTACTTGTCATGGTGTGAGACATTACTGTACTTCATGCAAGGCTGGATGAGGTTGCACAAACTGAGCACTCAAGAGAGGCCTTGGTTCTCTCTCTCTCTCTCTCTCTCTCGCTCTCTCTCTCTCTATATATATATAGCCCAGAACCGCAACATAATGGCTTGCAGCCTTGAAACACTAAGCAAACTACAAAACATATCCCCTCTCCTCTTTCCATCATACTGTCTCTCTCGAAAGTTCACTCATAGAACCCCTATATTGAGGATATATGCATCGTAATGTATTCAATAAATGAAACATAAGGAGTAGTGTAAATGATGTGACCTATTGGTGGAGAAAGCGAGGAGGGAGTTTGAGCAGTGGAGGGCCTCTCCGGTGTTGGCGTGAAAGTGGACGGTGAAGGTGAGCACCATGCCCAGGGGGATGGCAGACAGGGTCTCTCTGGTGGAGGTGTAAAGCGCTGGACTGGTACTGAAGCGCACATAGGACACAGGGACCACCTGAGGAAGAGAGAGCAGCCACTATGGTAGTCCACATGTCCAGGGGCAACGTCATTACAAGGGTCAGTGCTATTGTTAACGAATACGGAGTGACTACACAACTGAGCATTAGCCTGGGTAATGGAGCTTATTTTACTAATAGATGTTGGATTTTATTGAGATGGATTTTACTGTCAACAACATCCAGAGGATACAGCTTTTAAAACCAAGTATATTGAGTGTTTTTTTTTTATAGGCTCTATCAAACTGACCTTGACAGCAAGGATGAGAGTCTGATTGACACCGAAGGACTCCTGCAAGGTGACCAGCAGGGAGGAGGAGCCAGTGAGGGAGCCAGTGGAGAGCAGGCCCTTAGCGTCCACGTGAGCAATAACAGCCTGGTTGGGGCAATCCAGCATCCGGTAGGAGAGTGCACCAACACCATCCCTATTGAGATGCCATGGGAAACATAAAACCAAATCAAGATATCCATGATGATCCACATGCTTCTGTCATTTTTGCATTGTATAATGAAATGTTTGAGAAATCCAAGTGTTTGCCGACTTAAAATACTGGTCATGTAATACACATGCATCAAGAGTAGGGAGTTTTGAGTAGGCACAGTATCTGTGCAGGCACCTTTAACTCACCTGTTAGTTTTGAGTTTGAGGACTGAGTTTGGAGCCATCAATATCTCCTCAGCCTCTACTTCAGGATTAACCATGTGCAGCTTGTCATAAACCTTGATCAAAAGAAAGAGTTGAAATTAAAATTATTACTTTAATCATCCTTTTATGTTTTGGTTTTAGTGACATGTCATAGTTTAATACAGTTTGGAACTGGATGCATTCAATTGTCTAATCTTCACTTTTATCACTTCACAAAGTTCAACTGTAGATACTCTTTGTTGTCTTTAATGCCATCCTTCCCTACTTTGGAGAAGCAGCAGGGGACAAGCTGAGTACTGCATAAAGTGGGGTCCTTACAAAGCATCTGAGGAGTGGTGTTATAGCATCATATGACATTGGTGGTCCAGACACAGCCGTGTAACCTCAGGAGGAGAGTAGTAAGACTATAGTCACAGTGCTGTACCTGGATTTGGATCTCATCACTGAGCTGCTGCAGGTTCCCCACCAGCTGCCCAGCCTTGGGGTCAGTGGCTCTGAGCACCACCTTCAGCCCAGTCCGCCCTCTAGTCCTCCCAGTCACGCT
Source organism: Anoplogaster cornuta (assembly GCA_900683385.1). Classification (NCBI taxonomy): domain Eukaryota; kingdom Metazoa; phylum Chordata; class Actinopteri; order Trachichthyiformes; family Anoplogasteridae; genus Anoplogaster; species Anoplogaster cornuta. Next base: position 18,716 of record CABFOP010037647.1, read on the forward strand.
CATGGCAAAGTTATGCTCTGAGTGGAGCTCCACATTGGCCTGAAGGAGAGAGCGACCGTTATGAGAATGGAAAAAATAGCAGTAGTAAATCAAATAAAAGGCAGCAGTGACAAGGCAGCAGAAACAAGGTAGATACTTATTTTTATTATGTTGCAGACAGAGCGCGTCTTTGTTCGCCCTAAATAAGACAATCTTATAAAAAATGGATTAAAGGGACAGCAGGAGCTAAAAATAGGAACGCTTATTGGCAAGATCTGTACCATACAGAACAGCATAAATCTATAGAGGGGGACTCAATCCTCCTGGTTCCAACCTCAATGTGACGTGACTGGACATCCAGGATGTCTCTCTTGGTGGTGGACCAGTGGAAGGTGAGGCCAGGGAGAGCATTGCCAAAGGAGAAGGGTGTCTGACTGTTGGTCAGACCGATCACATATACAGGCATCTAGAAAAGCAGATCAACTCAATCAGTGAGTATTAATACCTCCCAGAGTCAGTACTGAATAGTGAAACTGCTTGTGGTTAAGAACAGTGGCACTGTATAATGCTCAAATTTGGGGAATTATTTTACATTGTAGTTATTCTATAAAAAGATCATACCTGTGCCCCAGTCTTCATTCTTGTAATGGGGGTTCGGATTCGAATGGCTCTCAATTGCACAACTTCAACTTCTACTTGATCCTGAGGACACAGAAAATAAGCTTCTCATCTGTAAAACATGAGCGAGCCATATGCTATTCAACGTCCTGTAATGTAAATTTACCTGAGAGATAACGACTAGCTTCCCAGTCTCAGCATCAATGGCTTGGACCTGTCCAGTCACAGTGACATTGCCAATAGCAATACCCCTGACATGGCCTATGCCATTAACAGAGGCTATCTCCACATTGGCCATGGAGAAAAGTATGTTTGACTGAGGCTGAGGGCCACCTTCAGATGTGATCTACAAAATAATAGGAGGGATGAAAATGGGAGAGTTAAATTGAAAAAGAGAGGGACAGGAAATTGAAAAAGAGAGGGACAGGAAAAGATGGGACATAAAATGGCAGAGTATCAGTTTCACATCACTGGTCTTGAGCACATCCATGGTTTATTCATTATCCCTTATCAATGCAGTGTCTGATAGCGATTTGCTGAAAGCAATTATCCTTTGTGTGTTAAACTAATAAACACCAGAGACATGGAGATCCAATACAAATGATGTGCAGTGCATGTATATTACTGAGTTTAATCTTCAGCAATTAGCTGGCTTCTTAGATAGGTGGTGAGTGTTGAAACCACATAGCAATTAACACCATCTTCCAGGAGAGACACATTCCTGGCAGAAGCCTCGGGGAGGAGCTAAGACCAGCTGTTTCAAGACAGAGCCAAAGCACTTTAATACATACCTGCATCATCGCTCCAATTAACAATGTCATTTTTCTCGGGATTAGTTTGAATGGTGGAAACACCTGGAAAGGAAAAAATAAAAAAGCTAAAGCATCTCCATGAGCAAAATAATCTGAAACAAGAATCAAAATTTGGACTGATAGTTTAAAAACTCTTAATACCTCTATTTGCTGAGGTGAAGATGCTATTTTCTTTCCATTTTTATCCACAACAACAGCTGACACAGTGGTCTGGCCAATGGAGAGACCTTTCACCAGGAAAACGGCAGTATCTTTTTCTGTAGGCTCGGCTACTGCTCTGCAGAAAAGAGAAAGAAATTCAGAAATCCACATGGAACATGCATGCATAGTTGTTCCTCTGTCCTCCACATAAAGTAAAACAAGTGTCCCATTACTTACTGCAGAGAGACTATTGCAGAAGCTGCCTTTAGTTTTAGATTCATGAAATGGAAATATTTGGCTGGGAAGGGCTTCTTATTATCATCCAGGACTCTGACATAAGCTCTCACAGATTTACCAATCTCCACCTGAAATACAAAGGAATGATGCCCATCATCAGGGAAATAATCAGTTCACATAACAAGCAGAGCAAACGATACTGTAGTTTGACGCAAATTCAAAAATGCTGGACTGTCATGCAAATTAAGAAATAAAATGCAGCTAGATTCAACATTCATTTCATAGTTGAGGTCAATAACCTTTTTGTTGTGTAAAAAAATGGATGGATGGAACATTCAGTACTTAGATGCCATTTAAGCATTTGAGAAACGTGTGGTGCTGATAATCTTGTGAATCAGTGTCTGGATCCTCCAGGACGAGAGATTGTGGGACTGAAAACTGACCTTATCAACCACTCTCACATAAATCTCCAAGATGTCAGAGACATGTACTGTGGCCTTGGCAGGTGCTGGAAAGGCCAGACAAAGGTCATGAACCATCACTTTTACCACTCCCGGATGGACTGGAACAACCTAGGCATGCAAAGAAATTCAAAAGGTGATGAGCTTTTTGTTTAGCCTTAGTGCATATTAACCCATTGTCCAAGCCTTGAAATTCAACAGGATTTCCTGAGGATAATATAGTGTGTTGTTCAATATTATCATTGTGTATCATCCTAACCTAATCCCTCACAAAGCAGTCCCAGAGAGTGTTCCTCCTCACCTGAGCCGTTCCCTGCGCCTCTTGAAACATCACCTCTGCTGTCCCTCTAACGCTGGTATTGACAAAGAAGTGCCCTGAACCCTCTCGCAGGGACAGGTCCGCCTGCAAGACAAAGACAGTAGACAATGACAGTCTCAAAGGATTACATATGGAAGGAGATTCAGAAAAACAGCTGGTGCACCATCATGTTTTTCTGAGTGTTAAGCTAGCCCTTCATAATATTCATTCACTTGTGACATCAGAGGGGACCTCAGGCCACACTCACACTGTAATCCTCTCTCACAGGTCATTAGCTTTTATTTAACCCCCACACCTGCCAAGCACTGCTCCTATGTCACACAGCATTAGGAGAGGGAGACCCAAAGATGGAAACACAAAGCAGGAGATGCAAGCTTCTACAGTGTAGAAGAGTAGTGATTTTTTAATGTTGTGATCCACTGAATATAGTTCAAAACTACACTATGAAATAAAATGTATTCCATTTTTGTTTTAGGAAGTAAAAAGATGGAATACCACTTATGACAAAATCAGTTATACTTTTGAGTAGAAAGCCATGAGTGTCACCTTATTCTGTCAGGACTCTAATTCCACACTGTCTCTTACCCGCACGTCTGGGTGGTTGTATATGGTGACTGTCCCGGGACTAACGGTCACATCCTCTACCAATAGGAGCTCCAGAGTGGCTGAGACAGGGGTCATGGGGTCATACTGTCAGGAGGAAGAGATTAAACACAATGGGTGCTATGGTCACAGATGCAAATGTTTAGCAAACAGACATTATGCTGGTATTTGCTCTATTATCAAAACTGGGTCTGGGAACTGAAAATGGGAAATGGGTTGAAGCATGAAGAGAGAAAAAAACAATGATATCATACTGATATTGAAGTTACTCAAGTTTTTACAAATAATACAGCTGCTGAAACTGGAAATGCATTATAAAGAACTTGACAACTTAGACCAGTTTGGATCATGGTGTGGATTGGTGGGTTTCAAGCCACAATAATGGGTAGCTGTCAGGGGTGAAACGGATTCTATTCTTTACTATTAACATTTTACTTTTCTTATCATCATCATTATCATCATCATCATCATCATCACTACTGACAAAATGAGTCTTTTCAAGTGAAGAGGTTGTGGTTAGAAACACTCAGCATCTTCCCTTTTTTCTGCGGAAGTGTAAAAGGGACCTTTTTTTGTTAGGGCCTTTCGGTAGTTAGGACTTTTGTTTCCTCTTACCGGACTGAGAACGTTCGCCGCTGTTAGATGTGCAACCTGGTAACCCAGAGCCGTCACTGTAATAGCAGTAATCCCAGTCTGATGGTGGACAAGAACTGTCTGACGTCCTGACACAGACAACAGGAAAAGATCATGAGACACTCTGGAATGTATAGGGAAAACAACTGAAGTGGCCAGAGTCCCTCTCCTCTGAAACCACATGTATGGTCTAGGATCCCTGTGTACCCCCTTACTGTCTTCCTACCTTCCACTAAACAAAGAATAAAATTACTAATACAAAAAACAACACCACAATCAAACCAACAACGACAGTTTAAGCAACATCACAGGTTTTACCATGAAGTTTCATCTGTTTGTTTTCGTCCTCTAACAACTGAAGCTCCATGGGTATTGTGGGTTCAATACTGGCGAGGGACGTCTTGGTCGACTCCCACAATATACTCAGAGAGCTGAAGTTGTCAAACTTCCTCCCTTGCTGATCGAAAGCAGCCAGGTCCAAAATGGGGTTACGGTAATTTGAAACGGGCACCTAGAGAGTTCATTTATAGAAAAGAAATTAGTATTATCTTGAGTTCATCAATGACAAGATTTACAGGATCCAAAAAACCAAAGACTTAAGCGGCCTATTAATCATTTATGGTGCCATAATTACTTTCATTGTGTTATACCATTTTGCAAAAGTAACTGGTGGATTTTTGTAATAAAACTGTTCATTAACAGTAAGGGTGAACAGCTACAGTTAGGGCCAAAAGTAAGTAAATCAAGTAGAACAAAAAGTGCCATGTAGAATAGTGTATGCAGCTGAACATAGTATGCAAAAGCTTATTGACCCTTGTTGAGTGAAGAGACCACATACCACTTGTTTGTTCTGTTGCAGCAGTGGGCAGGTCAGGTCTAGCTGTGGGCTGGTGTACACTGGGACCAAGGTGAGGCGAGACGGAGGAGCGCATACAAACTTGACCACTGTTGGCTCTACAGCAGGATAGGGATTGGTCAGACTGGCCTTGTTCCCCACAGTCACCTCCAATACCTGAAAATGAGATCATGACCACCTGGGTAAAAGCTAATGACAACTGTAGGAAATGGGAAACGATGGAATGAGAAGGCAATATAACACCCCGCACATGATTAGGGAAATGCCAGTGAATAAATGTCCAAATATCTGGATTTTATGAACTCTTTACAACCTTGAGGTTTGGTACCTTTGTATTTACAACGTGCCACAAAACTCTAATCTAGTTTACTGTTCTGGTGAGAACTTCCTGAGTTTGAAACAACATGACAATAATCTGCCATTAGCAAACAGCACAATGATAATACTTTGATAATGGCTGAATTATTCTGAAGCATCATCATGAGGATAGACAACACCAGAGTTATCCTATAGACTCACTAACACTAACAGGTAGATTCTTATGCTTGAATATCAAGCTGGTTTTTATTCTCAACGTACAACAAGGTGGTTATGGCGAGGGAATAGAAACCTAACCTTACTATTCTTCAGTTACTTTAGTGGCATTAATGTTAAACAGAAACAATACACTTTATATTATAATATTTATATTCTCATATGCTTACTGTCTATATTTCCCATGTTTACTGTTTCTGGAACTGCTGCTAGTGTTTTACTGCTATTTGTGCTATTTTTAACAATCTTTTTTAACAATTTATTTATTTATTTGTATGCCTACTACACAGTTGTTGCTAGCCATGTTATAAGAATCTCAATGTTCAGAATGTTATACTGTGCACATGATAAATAAAACACTTTGACTTTAGTATCTCAATTTGATCTCACCTGCTCTCCAAGGGCCCTGCATGTTGCTCTGACCCAGTGTTGGTTATAGCTGTGAGACAAATGACCAGTCAGAGCCAGGCTAACACTGCCCTCATCCTCAGCCTTCAAGTTGCGGAAGAACTTAGAGGGTTCCAAAACCCAGGGCTTCGGGCCTCCCTCAAAAACCATGTCTTTAGACGAGCCCAGGGTCACCAAGGCCACAGATACTGGGTCGACCGCCTGCCAAATAACAGAGGTTATACATTTAAAGAGGAGGATTTAAGGTAAAAAATTAATGCACTAATATTACACAGCAAAGAAATAAAATTGGGTCAATCTGCAGCTGCCAGGGCAAAACAAGTGAAGACACACGATAAAATATTGCAATATTTAAAAGAGCTCAATCCCTGAAAAAAACACAGCCCAAAAAGCAGTGAATCAAGCAGCATCTTATTTTCCTACCAACCTAAATGTGAAAACCACAGCTATCTAAGAGGCAGGAGCGACAAAATGAGGCATGATAGGAGATTAAGCCACCTCTCACCATAATACATGCCTCTACAATTCTACCTTTTAGCAGAACAGCTGATGTCAATTCCATCCCTGTACAGTACTAGAGCCAAAGCAAAGTGGAAAACAAATCAGTGTAGTGAGTGCATGATGTACTGTATAATTAAAAAGCATAGAGCACCAAGGAAGCCCAGGAAGAGAAGAATGACAAGGCAATCTCTGGGAGTGTGTGTGTGTCATAAATTCTGAAAGCCTTGAGAAATATGTCCAAGTATAAACGGTAGGTGTCTCAAAGATCATAGTAAGCAGGCCATTCCACGCACCCTGAAAGGAAACGACATGACTTGGACTCACTCTGAGAGGCAGGTAGGCAGCAATGGTGATCTTAGCACTGAGGTGAACATTGCCGTGGGTGTAGCTGACTGTAAGGATGGTGTATCCAGGGGCCAGGGCCTTGGCCCTCACCCCACTGCAGTGGTCCTGGCCTGGAGCCAACCTCCCTGGGGGGGATATAATGCAATGCAATATGACACTGTGCAAATAAACCGTTCATATAGGGCTGCTCAGGGGTATCGTTTCTTTCCTCATATAGCACCACATTGGTGCAAAGAGGTCATATTATTTTTCCCAGCGTGCCAATTCATAATGCAAGATACCAAAATGAAAAACTGTAGATCTTACAAACAAAGAAACTTTCAAGGAGATAAATGTTGTACTGCCAATCTGAACACCATATAAGTGAAAAATGTTTGAGATGTATTAGCTTAACCCTCTAGAGATCCCATAGCGCCCGTCCTATATTTCACTATAGCATCCAAGAGCGGTTTTACAACCTTATGGAAGCTGTCAGAATATGCACTGAAACTGATCCAGAAACGTCATGTATCATGGAAAGTGACGACATTCTGAGGTTAGGTTTTTATGATTGAAATCATGAAATGTGCAAATGTGGAGATAAATATTAAATAAACAGTAGGGCTAGATATGAATATGCTAAAATATATACAGTATGGACAATACTGAAAGTATGAACAGTGTGAAATGAATACACTAGATTTGTACAGTATAAACAAAAATGACAGGGTACAAAATATATAAATAAAATGTATAAAATAAATGGTGCAAAGGTGCAAATTTAAGGTGTTACAATCTGGCCCAGTCAGATAAGCTGGACTTACCCTCCAGCAGCTGGAAGACGCCGTGGTTCTCCTCCTCAACTTGCAGGTCAAAGTGAGAGCAGTCACTCAACATCACCCTCTCCTTCACCACCTCACCCAGCAGGCCAAAAATCCTGAGGGGCAGCTCCAGCACAAGGCCCACCCTGGCCTCTACCGGGCAAGGAGAAAAGTCCATCGCCACAGGTTCCACAACATACACCTGGAGGAAAATGGGGTCAAAGAGTTAGTGAAAGCCCTCTGCACAGTAATGTGCCTTCTCCTGGGTAGCAGTCAGAGCAGGGACAAATATAGTCCAAAATATGTGAATAATCCAGCACACCATGAAGCACATAGTTCACTTCTATATCAGATGGCATAATAATTATATGATAAAAAATAAAAATCTACGGACTCTTGGTGTGCATCAGATTGTTCACATATTTAGGCGGTAAAGAGAGATGGGTGGCTGGGAATGATAGGGGAGATACAATAGAATAGTATAAGAATTGGAGGTAGAATAGATGTACACAATAACAGAAAATTATTCAAGTGCCTTGGAGCATTTAGAATCAAACGCAATGGACTTTATAAATTAACAGAATTTTTTTTGATCAAAATGCACTTTTCTATTCATTAATTAATTTTAAACAATCCAATATATTCATCCCTATGATGTTATGTACCAGTCAAAGCTCTGGACCCAAATATCAATACTAAAAGGTACCTTCATCTGGCCGTAGTGCAGTGGGTTGCGCACATCATGAGCATACACTATGCTAACACCAATGTCACTGACAGTTGTCATCACTCCTTTCACAGTCACTGTGGCAACAGCTGTATGGGAGGAGGACCAGCTAAAATTGCCACTGCCTCCTGTCGCCTGACACAAGCAGCAAAGAAAAGGAGTCATTATGTACATTGGTACACACAAATCTAGTATACGCCAGATTTCCTCTCATTCTTGATCTCACATTCAAACATTACAAAAGCTTTTGTTTCCAGTCTTGTGGCAAAGGCTGAATGACATTAATTGCAAAATATTTCAACATCTTTTATTTTTATAGGTGTCATACTGCTCACAACTATAGGCCTATGACAGACTCAAAGCCAATGAAGTACTTGTATTCTGATGAGGATTAATTACCTTTATTGTGTATTGGTAAGCTCCAACCTTGGGCTGCCATGGAAATGTGAGAATACCGGGACTAAGAACTATAGGGTTATAGATTTCCACATCCTGTTCATTGTGCACTGGGTTGGTGAGTGCATGGACTCCTCCATTCTGAAACAGAACAGAGGCCTTATCAGGACACTGTCAAACACCTCCCTATCGAAATGTTAGAATGGGACGGAGGATTAACACAATAACGATGCTCCAGCTGAACTATAGATAGCCAAGGTTCAAGGTTACAATAAAACTCACTTGATCCACGACAGATTTGAGGGTAGCATCGATAAGCGTTTGGCCATCCTTCAGTGCTCTGACACGGTGGTATGACCCGTTCAGGGAAGACTCCAGGATTTCAAAGTACTCCGCAGGGAATACAGTGTCGATACGGACATTCTGCACAGTCAAAAAGCCACACAGAAACAAAGATTTTAAAATGTTGGCTTTGTATCACGACTTACAGTAGACTGATTGCAATTGTGTCAATGTTGTGTGCTCATACTCTCATCTATTCAACTGTTTGTTAGTCAGACCACTTATTGGCTAATAAAACTCAGGCTGCATCTGATTAAAGCTGACCAAACTATTCCAGTTTTCCATTATTCAGGAACTAGTAAAATAAAATATACCCTACTGTATAAACCATCATATGCAGGTTGCTCATACACAATGAGCAATGACCAGTCAAAATGTTTGAGACATCCTCAACACTATGGGCAAGTTTGTAACTCTCACTTGGGGAGTGTAATGTGATCACAACAGAGATAATGTTTCTGAATGAGCAACTGTGAGGATTGATATTTTAACAATTATAAACACTAGAGCACAATAGAATACCACGCATTTATGTGTTCAGAAGTATGTGTGTCATGTACTGACCTTCATTACAGTACTGTATATATTGCCACATTCACTGGTATACAGCATGCACACAGAACAATGAAATGCTTACTTGCAGGGGGGAAAAAAATAAAGTCAGGGATTTCACTGAGACATACTTACATCAGAGAGGTAGATTTTATTGCTGGACTTGTCAAACACTTCAATGACGATATCATATACTCTGCCTGTTTCAAGTACCCAGCTGTCTCCTGGATGAATCTTAAAACCTAAGAAATAAAATAAAGAAACCAGCCGTCAACTACAGTAAAATCATTAACAAGTGACATTAAACATTTCTCACAACGCTGTTTAGAGACCAACAAGATGGAGACGAAAAGAAACAAACCTAGGTAGCCTGGTTCAACCACGTAAAGAGTGCTGTTGGGCAGGCGGGACACTCCTTGCATGCGAAGACCTGAGCAGTTGCGATTAAGGAAACCTGAGTTAGGCGCGCTGACATCTTTGAAGTCACAGTTCGTGCTTCGCGCTTGCCAAGTGCACAATACACCTCCTGGTTAGCATTTTAATCAGACTCCTTAGCTACACAGGTCTAGCGCAGTCTGCCGTGTCTCATTATATCACCGGCTGCCTCTGCTCACAGATAAAGACAAGCGCTGCAGAGTTGGTATAATTAACACCTTCAACACTGCACTGCAGTTCGTTAACTTTGTGTTAACACCACTGTATATTATCGTTTTGAGGACGGCACGGCAAATTACAGTACATTCTAGCACTATAATAACTGCTGCAGATATTCACACAACTGCCTAACTGCGAGTGTAATTTGCCAGAAGGATACTCTTATGGTCCAGCACCACATTGATGTGTCCCAGTTGAATGGCTGTCACTGTGGAGCTGCTTTGAGCCAGACTGGCCACAGCAAGCTCTTGGTTTCCATCAGGCCCAACCACACTGTTCTGAAGGTGCAGCTCATACTGGTCACATGGCATAGAGAGCTCTGGACACACACAAGACAAACACAAGACATCTCAAGAAGCATGTCAGTACACTACACAGGGCTTTGCAACTTTAGGAAATGGCACAGCTGCTGCACTCATCCTGCCACTGTCGATGCACAGTGACATCAACGACTAACATTCTTGCATTCACATTTTAGAAATTTAACTAATGCTCTTCTCTCAAGATGAATTAGATGCATAAATCCATCCATAATCAACATTAAAAGGAAAGTAAGGAATATGCAAGTTACTAGTTTACTAGATATGGCTGTGGTAACTCTAACAGTTGCAGTAAAGTAGAATAATGGGCTTTTAATCTGCACTATGCAGAGTCAGACCTGTGATCTTGCCCTGTCTGATCTTCTGGACCTTGTACTGGATGGAGGTGCCTGCCAGCAAGTAGACATCATGTGCAGGACTCAGCAGGATGTTCTCCAGAATCAGGAGTCTCACTTCTGCTGCACCCACATCCTGTGACACAGACACCATGGTTACAGCAGCGTAACAACGCAGCGGCTTCCCGCCTCACCAAACCGGACTAAACTGGTTGCAGTTTAGCATTAAATAAAGCATGTAAAGCAACCCAAGAAACAAATGGCATTTAGTTATTGGCATATTTGGTACGTTATCTTATCAGTGAAAATAACTTTACTTCTGTTGTAAAACAGCTGACATGCTATGTGATAAAAGGGCAGTCTGATGACCAAGGGGTTTCATGATGACATCAAGAGGTAGATCACCATTACATTGCCCAGACGACTACACTGGCACTACTGCTCTGACATCATAGATGAGAGCTGCCATTACTATTATGCAAGCTTCTGCTATTTATAGACCTCTACATCCCAGGAGATCAGCTATCACACACAGGGAACAATGTCACCAGAGTGTTTTCTACTCTTCTGATGTCCTTGCTTCTAAAAATAGACCATGAGAACCATCTATGTGTACACATACCGCTAAACAGCTTACCTTGTAGAGTGACTCTTGGATTTTTGCCTTTAACTTTGCATGTCCTGTTTTCATTCCTGACACCAAAATGATGTCTCCCTGTTTCCCAACACGCTCCATTTCAGATATGTACCCAGGAGGCGTGTAGGTGGACTCGGAGAACTTAAGTACCCTTGGGGAGAGAAACATATAAAATGCATTAGACACTCAGAACTTAGTATGGCCCTCTTGCAACTGACCAACCACAGAGGTATCAACTTGAGCCAAAACAAAAACGTGACACTACTAAGAACCACTCTTATCAGTTTTATTATTATTACGTTAGTATATCAGCTCTAGTTTGTATATTACACTATCAATATCTACTTATAGGTTGCTATCAGGTTGTTTAGTGTAGGATTATGTTAACACAGGGAAGCCTACCGTAACGAATTGTAAGCGTCGGAGAATCCAACCCCATCTGCATCTTTCACAATGGTCCAGTCAAACACCAGGCTTGCCAGGGTACTGAAGGTGTTCCCTGCAACATAAAAACAACATTCACATATGACATTTCCTTTAGCCACACACTTAAAATCAAACTAAAAATGCATGGATATACAGTACTGTGCAAAAGCTTCAGGCACCCTTTTAGTCTTATATTTTTGTTTTCTGCATTCGTTACATTACTGCTCTTTATAATAAATTTTATATTTAGAAGATGTCATTATTTTTGAAAGAATCTTCGCTTCACATGATTTTGTGCTTAAGACTTTTGCACAGTACTGTATACCATTAGCTACAGATCAGAGAATAATTGCATAGACCTTTCAACAGCTAGTGTTCTAGGGCTTAGGTCACTATGCTTGAGCACACAAAACTGGTTTGACAGCCACTGGTTTGACAGCCGCTGGCAATTGAATTAGCTGAGACAAAACCAATAGGCATCTTTCATTATGGGATGCACGGCTTTCTTTTCGCAGTCTACCCCATCTGACAAATTTAAAATGCACGTTTAGGCCAAAACAAACAAAAACAAAATGCAAGCCTTGGAGCCGTCATCAAGAAGAATCAGGTTGTGGCTACAGCTCATTGAACTAAGTGTGTCTGCCCTAAATGGAACCAGTGGAACAGAACAAACAGAGCCACTTCACAGCAGCACCCTGAGGCGATAGAGAAGGCTGCCTTGGGCTCGCTCAGTCGTTACTTTAGAGCGGCAAGTAAACAATTTACCACGGATCCATTGGAAAGAGGGTAAAATGGAGTAGTGTTATATATGACGTGTAGTGTAGATCATGAGCGATTCAATTACCAGTGGCACAAGCAGCAGCGTAATGTATTACCCTGTGATAAACCAGCATGTCATACCCTCAGAGTCCAGTGCATGTATTTTCAGTTCCAGTGGCGAGTCCTCCAGATGCAACTCTCTGGTGGTGGACACTATCTGGATCTCACTGATGATGTCCACAATGGCATCACAACGCAGCACCTGTCCTGTGACTGGATGGAAGACAGGACAAACCAAATATATACAGTACACACAGTCTGGGAGGTCTGTCTAATAACCAAGACAGGTAACTTAGTTTATCAGATGAAGTATAGCTCTGGTAGCAGACATGGGTAATTCTACGCCATCCTCCTGGGGGAATTCCTCCACACGTCTGCATATCAACGTCTGGGCTGTTTCAAGCCACAAAGCCACTCAAGCGATAGATTACATTGATTACATTTTGGCAAACCGCAAAGCTGGTAAGAGTTAGGCTACATTACAAGTAATTTTGTGAAAGATATTTGAGAGGCGTCTGGAGAGGCCAGTGTATTTGATTTCCCCGATTACTAAGCAACTGCTCACAACAACTGCCAGTCCCCCATGGCTGGGCAACAGGGCAACAGGAAACAGATGACACGCAGCATTGCATAATCCCAAGGAATAGGGTGTAAAAGATTATTGTGCAATACAGTGATGAAAAGGTACCCTTGGACTTGCTACTCTAATAGGAAAACAGTAAATGGACTGTTCTGGGCACATTTCTATACAAACGTTTCCTGCATCTGGAAATTTGAGAATAGTAATGCACATCTGCACATCTCTGTACATTCATTTTTCCATCTTTATATCAGAATAGATAACAATGCGCACTTGCACATCTGCTTCAAGCCTCTAAATCTATCGACAAAGGTGCTCTTCTATTTATTTGTTGTATTACATTGAATACTCTGTTCTCTTATTTATATCCTGTTCTCTGCTCCTCTAATGACCCCCATTTCCCCAAGGAAATCATTAAAGTTTCTAACACCAAAACATTTTACAAACTGAACAACTGCATCAACTATGTAGAAGGGTTCCCGAATGCAAACACTTTAAACTCTGTCCCTCGACCTACTATGCCTTTATTTAGGTTCATTGTATTTACCAACGTCTTCAGCCAGAATGATGCTGGTCAGTCTGGACTGCTGGGTGGACAGCGCCTGGAGAACAGCTCTCTGGGAGCAGTCTCTCCTGCTGTCTGCATCTATGGCCTGGATGCTCGCTACCTCCGGTCTGGTGGAGGACCTGCAAGACAATGACCACAGCATGTTGTTCTTCACTAGCCTCCATGACAGTGCACGTTGACCTCGTTCATCATTTGGAATTGAAAGATGGATTGCATGTGGAGTATCCTGGAAAATATGAGTTTTGGGGCACATTTTGATGTCATCCAAGCATTACATATCAGATGGATAACAGGTGAACTGCTAACATGAATCCAATTTTTGTGCTTGCTCATATTCACTTTCAGGTCAATCTCGATTCAGGGGGGTTTGGTGTTGGTGTTTCTATAACACCAACAATGAACTGCCCTGACCTGACTGCAGTGTACAGCACAGGTATTTTGACTACCAGGCCAGTTTCACATAATGTAGTATGCAGTCCCCCTCAGTTTCATGTTGAGTTCTATTATATACTGTCTATGGTTGAGTTAGGCAGACTTCAACCTTGTGTGAATTCGTACTTACCATCTGTAACAACCTTCAGTAGCTTCCAATGTGAAGTTTATTCTGGTACTTCTAGCAAGAGGTAATAACACTTTGGGGATATTTAGTTTCGCGGCACGAGTGATTTGAATGGCGGGCAGCGTTACTATTAATATCCCCACTAACACTGACACGGTCAAAGAAACCATTTCCGCTGAATGAGATTTAAAAGATGAATGAGTCGAGAAACACAATGTCAAAGTCCCCGATAGCCGTGAAATAGGGACTGCAACACGTCTGTCCCATTGGCTATCTGTGCAGTAGCTAGTGGAGTTATGGCTCTGAGGCAGACGTTTACATTACTGGAGTAACGTCGAGACTGGAGCCATTCTCAACTCAAACACATATGACAGCAACGGAGAGCAGCCACATGATTCAGAGTCGCCCGGCTGGTCTTCAGGAACAAGTCGGTCGCTGTGGATATCTTCGAGTCTGCTTCGAAACACGCAGAGGTTTTAACTGTTCCGTTTAATATTAATACACAAAGTTAGTACCAAAAATAAATCCGCATGCTTCGTACAAATACCCGCCATTAACAGTAATTGGAGTTCCCGTGTGCATGCTGGGAGGGCGCAAACGTCACGGCTGGGAAGCAGGAGATGACGCGTTTTCTTAAAGGCACCGTTCGGTTTATCAAAACATTGTTATAGAATAGAATAGAATAGAATAGAATAGAATAGAATAGAATAGAGTCAACACAACAGCATCGCGCCCCACCCCTTGTTACCAACTTCTACAATACAAGAAATCAAAAAGCTAAGCAATTCACACAATACGCTGCTTTGTTAAATAGGAAATCCTTCCATTGTCATACAAGTTCAAGTTATTTATTGTCATGTGCACAATAATTACAGTGATGCAGTCATTGGCAATGAAAATCTTGAGTCTCAGGCTCCCTCCAACAATGCTCCAACAATAGTAATGGAGAAACACACAAGTAAAAAGTAAAAATAAGAAAAATAGAATAAGAATCTAAGAATCACACACAAGAAAAGCTAAAAATGAGAATTTTAGACATAAGTAAAATAGTGCAAAATGTAAGTGTAAAGTGTATCAGTGCAGAAGTAAAGTGACTGTAAAGGGCTGCTGGCCCTGATGCCATCCCCGGACACGTGCTCAGGGCCTGTGCTGGGCAGCTGTCCGAGGTCCTGACTGACATCTTCAACCTGTCACTGGCTCAGGCAGTTGTCCCCACATGCTTCAAGACCACCTCCATCGTGCCGGTGCCAAAACACTCCACCGCAGCGAGCCTTACTGACTTTTGCCCTGTTGCACTCACCCCCACCATCATGAAGTTCTTTGAGAGGCTGGTCCTGGCTCACCTCAAAACCTCCCTACCACCCACACTGGAC
>CABFOP010037674.1:2118-15909 GCA_900683385.1 Anoplogaster cornuta
GATGTGGGCGTGGGAGTGGAGGATGAGTGGGGTGGGGAGAGTTGCTCACACACGTTCCTGTCTATCATTTCCTTTATGTCCTCAAGGTGCATCCCTATCCTGAATATGTCTCCCTCCACCAGCCTACACACACACACACACACACACACACACACACACAGTGAATGGATGCATATACATACATGCATGTGTACAGAGTCACACACACATTCTGCACCGCCATTCTGACCTGTTCGGGTCAAAGGTGCCAGTGTTCCTGGACAGGCCCATGTAGTTCTGCATCTCCAGAGCTCTGTGCTCTTCCTTCTTACTGATGTATTTCCTCTCCAGTTGGTCCTGAGCCTCCATCATACTCCTCAACATCTGATGCAGAAAAAGTTTTTATACAGACACATGCACAACGAATCCAGATGTATATCGCCATATCTGGTGCACGATATAAAGCATTACCTATAGGAAGTAAACAGTGCTTACCGTTTGCTGTTCTGCAGTGCTAACGGACATATTGCTGAGACACAGTTTGAATTCTTCCACCTGAGTTGGATATTTACAGATGGTTTCAGATGTCGGTGAAATTTAACTGTAGCTGGTAAATATTTGGACGTGTCTTAGTACCTTCTGCATGAACTGGCTGATGATGTCTCTCAGCTCAGCGGTCATCTTTTCCCCATCGCTGGGACCCCGTTGGTCCACCTGGATGGAGGAAGTTGTGTTCAGCTCCTTCGTGTTGCTCTGGGGGGTTGGTTCCTCGCCCAGCTTCCCTGAGAACATATCAAGAACATGGATGTTGTTAATCTATGTCTTGTGAATGATTAAATATGTTATATAATGCATAATGGATGACCTTTGAAAAATTCCATGATTTCATGAAAATTAAAGGAAAACCATTTGAATGAGATGTGTTAAAACACGTGTATGTATGTACACATAAAACGATGTTAGATGGTTTAGTGCATCATCTTTTTCCGAAGCCACTTACATAAAGTGCTCCAAGATGTTTGTGTAACCCGAACCGTGTCATCTGATCGCATTTGTCTCTAAGGAAACCAGTTGCACTTGGTGCACTGGGTGATTTGCTGTTAGTAAAGTGTCGACCTGTCATAATATCAGATGTCAGACACAGAGACGGTACCTGTTGGAGGAGGGGGAGGAGCCAAGGATCCAAAATGGCTCCCCTCCCCAAGGTTGTCCTGATGATCGTCACAGTCTAACTCAAGTAGCAGTTCTGAGGGGGCCTGACTCTGTTAAATAAGATTCAGACATTTGTACTTTGGCCAGCCAATATGGAGTTGAACTCATTTTAAATTCTCAAGGGTCTACTTTAAGCCAGACAGTCTAGAAACCGCATCATACTTACTTTGGTTCCTAGTCTCATTTGATCAATAAGGTTCTCTGCCTCAGCATATTTGGTTAGCAGTTTATCATATTCCGCCTAGGAGAGGGATGAGACAAGTGTTATGCCTAGAGGGAGACAAGAAGGTCCACATCTCTTTGTTACTGTAACCAAATGAAACCTGAGATGCTACAAGAACTCCGTAAAGGGCACCTGTAGGTGATGCACCAACGCTGGGGCAGTCTGTTTGTCCCGGTCTTCGAAGACATAGGGCTTCTCTGGCGGCTGGAGCGAATCCTCTAGCACTCTGCTGATCACCTCTAGCATCCCTGGAGAAGACTGGGCTCTGTGCATGGCGCCCGGAGACTGAGCGACGGGCCTGGCCGGACCACCGGGGGCTTTGGGGATTTTCACCTTGGGGGCGACCTTGGAGAAGTCAGGGAGAGGGTAATGGACTTGACCTTGGCCGTACTTCACCTCGCTGCAGGACCTAGCGTGCACCAGGGAGGCTTTCTGAGCCTGGCGATCTTCTGTGAACTGTTCCTGCTTCAATACATCGAGAGCATTGCCGTCCCCACTAGAGTCTACACTCTTAGAGCTTGATGCGATGCTGTCAGTAGCGGCGGAGGTGACATCGCTGGCGTTTCCTTCAACTTCCTCTTCCAAACTTGCTGATATTTGTGAAGCAGTATTACTCTTTCCATCATTCCTGCTTTCTTGGCTGAAACTGTGATTAATCTCATGATCGCCGGTGGGGTTTCCTGTGCAGCTTCTATCCTTTCTAGGAAAGTGCCTCTGGGCCCAGCTAACTAGAGTTTCGTCCACGCTGTCCAGGAGCGACACCTCCGGCAGGGTCTCCGCTTCGATCAGCCTCCCCGAGCACAGCAGCTGTTCCTGGGAGAAGTGTCGCAGCAACAGTTGGTTGATGTCTGGCTGTCGGGCTTCATCAACAGGACTACTGCACAGGGGGGCGCCCTCACTTGGCTTGGAGGCACTAGGAAAGCTGTCCTGTTTCGTCTTGAAATCCTCTTGAAATGCTGGTTTCATAGCATTACCTTCTACAGAAACCAAACCGTGTGTAATATTGTTATCTCTATCTGCTGCTGTTAGTTCAGGCAGACCAGGAACATCGAGCCTTTCTCCTCCATCGGAGCTCATGTTCTCCTCAGAGCAAGCGGTGTGGTTAAAGTAGAGGCTGCCTAGGTCACCATCATAGGGCAGGTCTTCCTGGTCTTCGTCACTGGTGTTTTGCCCCGGGTCTTCGTTCGCCCGGGTTAAGGGTGGTTCATCCCGCATGGTGTTTAGTCTTTGGGCAGACACGCGCGACACGCTACTCTTGTTCTTGCCTTCCACCGCCCTCTCACTCGGGCTGCTGACGCCGCTGCACTCTGAGGAAGTGTCATCCAAGTCTGACAGCTCTGCGCTCCCTGCAAACGACAGAACACTGAAACGTAACCACCTTATTGAAGTGTCACATAGCTGCACTTAAACTGCCTTTTAACATTAGACAGCCCCACCAAAACACCATAAATAGATTCCCCACACCGCCACATAAACACATCAACGGGGTTTCTTGTGTTGCACAATCCATCGTTTGACATTGCCTACCAACACCACAAATAACTGATGACGAACAGATGAAAACACTGTACATTGCCCAACTATAAACTGTGTTACAAACTGTCTTATAACATTGCATAGAATTATTCAGACCATATGGTATACTTCAGTACTGATACAGCAAGTCAGCCAAACATCTGACTTGACAGCCTAAATGTTCAGCAAATGGTGAACATTTACAAATACGATTCCAAATGGTGGTGACTGTACGACTTACCGCTGAGATGGATGCTGGCCTCAGAGGAGTCTGCCTGGGAGAGATGCACAGCGAAAGAACTCTCCAGATCACTGAAGTGGAGACTTTCATCCTCACTCAGGTCGACCAGGATGCTCTGCTGGATGCACCTTTCCCACAGCACAGCAGAACGAGGCGGGCGGGAGCTGTCCTGTCCCTCAACGTCATCATCTGATTCGTCTGGATCTCCCTCCATGGACACTTTCTCTCTGACAGCCCTCTCTTGGCCTGTGTAAAGACAGGGGAGAGGAAGGAGGATGGAGATGGAGCATCTGTTCATTTCTTAGCAACGCAGGCCGGCGAGCAGACAACATTGGATCAAGATGTCCTAAGCCGTTAATTATTCAACAATCTACGTATGTATTGTGCCAGAAAGGTTTGGATGATGGTGGATTGGAGTGTGTGCCTACGGGTGACCACGTGTGTATTGTGAAAGCTGATGAAACCAGCTCTTCGGCATTAGTAGAAAGTGATATTGTAGAAGTAATGCAGACCATTTCCAGTCATATTTCTGCACTGCCTTTAGCACACCACTGTATACATTTACTTTACACTTTTGCCACAATTTGCAGAATGTCCATATAGAAAACAGCTGAATGTCCAAAGGCATAATGTAACTTACTGTGTAAATGATTTGGTCCTCCAGTGATCCTACATCAGGTCTGAACTTGATGCCATCAGTTGTGAGTGATTCAGATCCACAGCCTTGCTCTTGCTCCTGGCATAATGTTGCAATTGCATTATTATTTCTCTCTGTCACAACACGTCGTTTCACTGGCAGGCTTATTAGGTTCGGTGGCCTCATCAATAATGTACAGTCGCAGCGCTGAACGTCTGGTCTTCTTGGACTGGCAAGTGAGCGTGCAGGCGGAGTTTGGTTGCTGGGTAACCCCGTGAAACCACCTCCAAGGACTACTGTCTAGCTGGAGACACTTGGAGAGAAGCAGTTTGAATGCCCTACTACTGCTTTCAGTGAGGCGTGTCTTATTTATTTTTGTATGATGTCTCTATATGATGTCTCTCCTGACTCAGACCAGTCACGTGATCTTATTCCTGCTGCTACGTCGTACCGGCATGGTTAATTCTGCACCCTCACCTTCCTAAACTGGAGACAAAGTTACTTCCTGGTTCCTGCTGCTCAAACTTTGCATGCAAAAAGGTTGAGAAACATTTCAAACATGGCAAAGTTAGCCGCTGTTTGCTAACGTTAACACTTAGCTGACGCTGACAGCTGAATGATAGCAGCAATACGTCACTCTCTCCATTCTATTCAAATCTATTGGTCCAATGACTGTTATCTGGGCGTGGTTATCTTTGAATGTAGCCCTCTGATTGGCTACTTGGCTGAAAACACTGAGCCAGTTTTTTTTTTTCCCCTTTCTAATCGAAGTTATACTAGAAGTTTAATAAACTACAGTGGAAAATGTAGGAGTAATGTAGTGATATAGGCACATTACAATACAAATTATACCTATATTTAGCTCTCAGCTCTCCATTTCTGAAATATAACAGCATATTTCGTCTGTCAGAAAGAAAAGAAGAAGAAGAGAATCCACCATTGTTCGAACTGGATCGTCTAACGTAAGTTTAGCGGCTAACGTTAACAAGCTAATAGATGAGAGCCACTGTAGCTTAGCTAAATCCACTCATTCACAGCGTGTGTAACGATAGTTGGGTGTAACGTTAGCAGACCTCCGATTGACAAAACCAACGTCTTGTGTTTTTACACCTCAGCCAAACTAACGTTACCTTAATGAAGAGTCAAATCTGTCCAGATGGAACCGATATAGAGACAGTGACAGCGATGATTAATGACATTGAAGTCGAATAATAAAGTTGCATTTAAGTTACTAACGTTACTTGTTACTATTACTACTGACTATTATTACTGCTAATAGCTATCTAACTGCATAATCTGATTCAAATCAATGAGTGGCTGAAAAATAAATGTATCTTGGATGCTGAATAGTGCAGCCCAGTAATGGTATTGCAAGTTCAAGTTATTTTATTGCCATGTGCACAACAATAACAATGAAGCAGAGACATTGGCAATGGAAATCTTGAATCTCACACTCCCTCTGACAATGCTCAAACAATACCAAATCTTAATCTTACTTGTATTCACTGTCACAACACTTTCTCTGCAGGCTTCCCAGAATTCCTGTCCCTGTGTTGAAGCATTACCGGTCAGTGCAATATTCTAATACTTCATTTATCTCTGCTTTTTGTTTTGGTGAGGGGTTTGCTGGTTCAGCGCTGTAATGCTCATTGGTGTTGCCATGTTTTTGATTTGGTTCTCAGAGGTTGCGGTCATTTCAGTGCATCAATGGACTGTAGACACAAAGAAAATAGATCACGTACTGTGTATTTAAGATGAAATCATCTCCTGTTTGTGACTGAAAATAGAGAGCGATCACCTCCTGTGAAGCTGTCATTAACACATTAAGACAACCTCATGTTTCCTTTGACGTGCCCTTAGTCATGGGCCACTTATCCCTTTTACCTATTCCTTTATGCACACTAGCTTTGGGACAAGGTCTCTCAGAAACACACCCATTTGGCATACAATACTGGAAAAGGCTACGTGAACACTGGCAGATGTTGATTGCTGATTATAAACATATGCAGGGACATGTACTACACAGACTCTTTAGTTTGGATTATGACAGCTCACATTCACCTAGCAGCAGGGACAACAGGCTGGGCAAAACAGTGTTCTGATTAAAACACAAGGACTTAACATAGACATGGACTATAATGTGCCAGAGGTTTGTCTACGTCGGTACAGTACATGAAGACTCAGTGGAAATTTACCATCTCAGCAAAGTGTGTCAGATTCTAAAGGGTAAATTGCGTGTGAGTTGTTGCATGTCTGAAAACGAGAACGGTGTTAGTGTGGGCTCAGTCTTGATTTTTGTGTTGTTGCTATTCTGGTTGTCACATGTGTTTTAAGATTTGGTGCAGCTCTGCTTACAGTATGAGTTGAATGGTGACAATCTAGGTTATACCATTTTATAATAAATTACGTGTCAGGAATAAGAAGAACCTGCTCAGCAAGATCAACGGTCTTAATCCGAGGTGCTTTGTGAATACAGGCTGTGGTTAGTTGTTGGGTAGAACTAGGCCTGCATTCATATTCATAATGTATCCTACAGACACCATTTTGACTTTTAACTAATAATGAAGTTCATATGGTCGGTCAGTCAGTGACAGGACTTTTGCAGCAAACATTATTTCTTATTTCCAAATAGCTGGCTATTAATTTGATGATGATTGGAAAGTGCTAAGCACAACAGAAAGACAATTTAGCATACTGGTGAGAGTAGCCTATACATAGGGCTGATGATGGTGATTCACAATGGTTAATCTAGAATCTATATTGTCATTTGATTTATAGGCCATGTTACAATATGCCTTAACTAAGATGCCCTAGAAATCTATTTGAAAAGTGAAAGATATATTCTGAAAGGTTTTTTAGCAACCTCAGCTTATTTATTACCTTTACATTTTTGAATCCTTATTTAGTTGAAAGAATTATCCTAGTTTGCAAATTTCTGGTCTGCTTCATTTCCCACTTTGTGTGCTGAGGGTCTAAACTTGGGGAACATGTGGGTGTGGTTAGTATGACCTCATGTAGGAATGAGGCAATTGTTGGCTTTGGTCTTTCCTTGGTATAGTCTATCTTATCCATTTGGTTTGCTTATCAGTATCCTTGCCTTTGGTGGAAACTTCTTTTTAAGTATTTGTTTTGCAAGCTGTGTCTGGACTATCTCACTTCTTTTTTTATTTAGTGACCTCCTTCCTTGGTTATTGTCTGGATAAATTGAGTCACTGCCTTAGATTGACAGCTTGCATGTGATTGACCCCATCCATCCATTCCCGCCCCACTCTCTCACCCACTCCTTGCCTGCCCTGCTTCTGCACACTGCTGTTTGGTTGGTGTTGCCATGGCGCCGCGTGGCCAGAATGAGGCTTCACACACAGCATCTTGTGTTCTCTTCACAGAGGGCCGCCGCGGAGAGATCGAGGGGCAGTGACGCAAAACGTACAGTTAATGAACGCAGCCCTACAGACTGGCGCGCAAGACTCTGCAGACTCTGTGTTACACTCATGGGGTTCCCTTCCACTGTCTTCATTCAGAAGAGGGACAATCACAAACTTGACCAAAAAGGGGGACGTTTAGTTCGGTGCTCCTCCTCGTGCCTGGCACATGTTTTTGGCACTTGTTAACTTTTGTTTTTAAACGCAGCTATTTTTTTTCTGGATCTAAACTGGGATTTTCCCTCATATTATGCACTTCAATGGATGCCAGTGGCTCAGTGGTTAGCATGCGAACTGAGGAGCAGTCCTTGCATGTCCGCTACAGGTAGGCATCTCTCATCTCTCAACTAAGTTATGGTTGTACAGTACAGAGAACAGCCAGGCTCCATTATACACTTCTTCATCTTCATTATTGCTTTTTAATAATAAAAAGGTTAGATCCTGGTTAAACGAGAAATGTCTCTTGATATTTGCATGCTTTTAATGCTTCTTACGTAAGAGGAGGTCCTAGAGCCTAGTTGAAGAAATGATGGCCTCATGAGTAATTTGGCCTTGAAAATTGAAGCCTAAAGTTAAATTAGAGAGTTCAGAGTGAGTGGGAGTTCCTTTTCCACAGTGCTTCCTGTGAGTTTGTTGACTAAAGGCAGGAGAGCGACTTAAATAGGCATCACCCTGCTGTCCCCACTTGCCCAGGTAAAGAGCGCTGGCAGCAGGTGTGACCTGCCAAACACAAGAACAACTGCTTCACCCAGCATGAATATTTAACAAGCCCCTGAAAAATTCATCATTGCTTGCTTTGTTTTTGTTTTTTTGCCACGCAGGTTTATCCAACCTTTTTAATGGAGCAGAATTCTGCTTGATGGAATGATTTTTTATGATTTTTCTTTTTAAATGTTAGTAGCAGGTGGGTTATTCTCAATGAGGTGACTCCATTAGATTAAATTACAGGGCCTACTTGCATCTGACATGTCTAATAAAGCTCCTTAACATTCACCAGCTCTGTAATCTGTGGGGTGTGCGCTCTACTCCTGTAATCTCAGGTGACCAGGTCAGGAGAGAGAGCTTCAGAGAAAGACAAGCAGATTAGCTGTGAAAACGCTGATTCAAGAGGTTCCTTGCTTACCATGACAATATCACAGGCTTCACCTTGAAAGCTGTACAACGTGTGATCCAAAGATATCTCTGTGACATAAGCTTACCATTGGTTTTGTTTTCACATGAAAAGAGCTCTATCTTTTGACCTTTTTAGATTTGATTGAACACTAAACAAGAGTTTCATTATCTTTCAGTGTAGGTTAGGAAGTTGGTTCATCTCTCAATGCTTCAGAGACAGAGAGGGAGCTGCTGCCTGGATGTTTTCTCCAGTGGAAGCCTCTGTAAATGCCCCTCAGTGCCATGTGCTGTTGTTGTTGTTGTTGTTGTAAGACAGGAAAAGCCAGCAGGCAGGCTAGTATTTTCCAGAGTGTGCTAGAATGTGGCTTGGTGTGTTGTGGCTTTGTAGTAAACAAAATGTAGGCTATTGTAATTTAAGGCCTAAAACGAATGTTTAGATTAACTTTATTAACTATTTTCCCTTGTTCACAAAATGATGAGCTAGCTGAATGAAGAAACAAGCTACCTCGTTGGGCTGGTTAGTTATTTCATGTCATGTCAGTAGTACACCATAGACTGTGCAGCTTATTACTTTGTGTAAAGTAGCCCAGATTAGCCGATGCCTTTGTGGGTCAGTTTTCTTTGAGAGCTTCCAGACAAAACAAGTAAAGCTTGAAGTAAACACAAAAATGGACACACTTTCTAATCTCACCCCCAACAAAATAGTGGGTGGGTTTGCTCAAAACCCAAAATTGAGACTTTGTGCAAAGCAACAATGTGCTGCTTAATCAGCAATCAACCCATCTGCAGATAATCCATCTGCCATTATACTACTCCTCTGGTCTAGCCTAGGCACAGTATGTCTTTTTTCCAACCCCATGAGGCTTGGATACAAACCATGACCGTAATACTGAATCTAGCCTAATATGTGTGTAATAAAAAGGGGAATGGTGAACATCGGTGTTCTATAACCTTTCTATCCACTCTTAAGCTTCTCTTGAAAGTACAAAAAGAAGCCCACTTTACTGTCTGGGCCACGTGGAAAGGATGTGAGACCTACCATAATAAACAACCCCCAGTTCACTGGGGCCATTGTTTTCTGAAGGTGGAAGGAAGTAGCTAAACAACATTCCCCGTTGAAAGCTGAAAGCTCTCCTTAGAAAGATGTTTTGTTCCATGGTTGTGAGTAGAGTTCAGTTAGTTGGCTGTAGGGTCGAGCCTAGGGCTTTCTATTTTTCTTCAACGTCTTCGGCTTTCGTGCTTGATTTCTGCATTTGGATTCTACTCAGTAATTGAGAAAGCTGATTTTTCCCTGAAGCTTAGCCAGTGCAAACAGCAAACCAGAGCCGTAGTGTTTGACACTAGAGTGAAATCTTCGTTGTATAAGAGGACCATTTCTGTTTGCTGTAGGATGGAGGCGTCCTGTCTGGAGCTGGCCTTGGAAGGTGAGCGGCTCTGTAAGGTGGGCGACTATAGAGCCGGCGTATCCTTCTTTGAGGCTGCCATCCAAGTGGGCACAGAGGACCTGCAGGTGCTGAGTGCGATCTACAGCCAGTTGGGCAATGCCTACTTCCACCTGCACGACTATGCCAAGGCCCTGGAGTTCCACCACCATGACCTCACCTTGACCAGGTTAGACCTGTAGTGCACACATCTCCTAACTCTGCAAACAGGGTTGTGTCTTCTTTATCCTACTCACTTCTGATGTGTCGCATAGGACAATCGGTGACCTGCTTGGAGAGGCCAAAGCCAGCGGAAACCTTGGCAACACGTTGAAGGTCCTGGGGCGGTTTGACGAGGCTGTGGTTTGCTGTCAGAGGCACTTGGACATTGCGAGGGACCTCAATGACAAGGTGAGAGGCAGTAGCATATACAAGTGCATTAGTGAACAAAGCAAAGAATGGCCCTAAACTATATTGGTGCTTTGTAGATTCAGTGCCTTGTGTGTAGTTTCAGGACTCAAATTCGGCACTGACATTTCTCCCCTGTATATGTGTAAGGTGGGTCAGTCGAGAGCGCTGTATAACTTTGGGAACGTGTACCACGCCAAAGGCAAAAGTATCTGTTGGAGCGGAGCGGAGCCTGGCGACTTCCCAGAGGATGTCATGATGGCACTGAGGAAGGCAGCTGAGTACTATGAGTAAGTCACTGGTGTGTGTGTGTGTGTTTCAACAGTACTGATCGTACATTACACAGTAAATTCTAATAATAGCACGCCTCACCACTAACTGCTGTAACCAGCTTTATCACAGAATGTGTTGCTGTCTGACCACTTGAATGTGTCTGAATGTTCCAGGGCGAACTTGGCCATAGTGAAGGAGCTTGGAGACCGCGCTGCTCAGGGCCGAACCTATGGCAACCTTGGCAACACACACTACTTGTTGGGAAGCTTTCGCAATGCTGTAGCTTCGCATGAACAGGTGCAGTATAACCCTGAAAACGCAGTCTTATTTTGCTTCCATAGGAAAACTTACTCAATGACAATCAGTTGCTACAGTAACCAGTTAATGAAACGGATGATGAAGTGCTTATGTTTTCATTTCCTTACTAGCGCCTGCTTATAGCCAAGGAGTTTGGTGACCGCTCGGCGGAGAGACGGGCTTACTGCAACCTGGGGAACGCCTATATCTTTCTGGGGGAATTTAATGTGGCAGCTGAGCATTACAAGTAAGACAATCCCATCAGGCTCCAGTCCAGGCATTCGTCTCCTCTTAATGAAGTTTGCCAGCTCCAACTCACAGGTCAGCTGAGACAACAACGGAGGAGGTCTTACAGTAAATCTATCTGGAGTGTCTAACACAGCCAGTCTCTGTGGGTTTAGTTCGGTCAGACATGGCAACCACAACGGTTTTCAATTTCCAATCAAAGAGAACACCAAGAGGGCCATCGACAGTGTGGAATTAATCTAAATGTTAAATGAATCATTGCCTTGAATGAGGGGATCGTTTTGTTTTTTTCTTCCTTATTGGCTTTGTAAAACAGCTATCTGATGACTGTAAAAGCACTTCTAAATCTCACAAGAAGTCAAGAACCTTTCCTTGTTTACTGTAGAATAGCTGCTATAGTGCATTAAATGGTGCCAGAGGCAAATATTGAGGCCTCACCACAGTTTCTGAACCAGTTTGTACTGTGTATCCAGGAGGACTCTGCAGCTTGCGAGGCAGCTGAAAGACCGGGCGGTGGAGGCGCAGGCCTGCTACAGTCTGGGCAACACCTACACACTTCTCCAGGACTACGAGAGAGCCATAGACTACCACCTCAAACACCTCATTATAGCTCAGGACCTCAACGACAGGTACACACACAGTCATGTTATTTGACTAACTACTACTAACATAACAATTGTGAGTGACCAACACCTGGAAACTAGAACCATGATGTTAGCTAACACCTGTAATGTCACCTTTTGCACTGCCATTGGACCCAGATAAGCATTCAAATTCATTCATCGGTTTTGGCAGTGCATGCCATTAAATGTAGGAGATGAGTGGATTATTATTACAAGGTACACTCACTGTAGGAAGTGCCCGTGCTGATACCATACCCTATATCTGTATATACAATTGGATGTGTATTTACTGCAGGATCGGGGAGGGCCGTGCATGTTGGAGTCTGGGGAATGCTCACACTGCGCTGGGGAACCACGATCAGGCCATGCACTTCGCTGAGAAGCACCTGGAGATCTCCAAAGAGGTGCGTACAAAATACTTCTCCACATCAGCCTACAGTAGAACCTTGTTTATACTTTTGTTTATATTGCAAAAGCAAAGTTCTAGTAAGTGCACTTTTTTCATTTTTAATCTATTCTACACACATTAGAAGAAGTTGTTGCACAGGACTTTCAATTTCAGTCATCTGAACATTTGATTTGTTTGAACAATGTCCATTCTCAAGCAGCAAATGTTGGCAGTTTTGTACTCTGCAGTAAAATCCACGAAACGGGTCAAGAAAACCTCCAGTGCTGAAGTTAACCTCTCCACCTGTGTTGGTTTGTTTCTTCCAGACCGGAGACAGAAGCGGTGAGCTGACTGCTCATATGAACGTGTCTGATCTCCAGATGGTATTGGGTCTGAGCTACAGCACCAACAACTCCACTATATCAGAGAACAAAGAGATAGACTACAACTTGCACGGTACAAAAAAAAAAATCAAATTTCTTCGTTATTATTGGTGTTTTGACAGTGTGTATTTCAGGTAACGACGGCGGTTTTGTGTTTCAGGAGCGAGGCCCAGGATGAGCAGGAGACACAGCATGGAGAACCTGGAGCTGATGAAACTCACTCCTGACAAGATGAATGTAAGAACTGCATATGAAGTTCATATTCCACTCACACATTATGCTCCCCACTGCTCTTTGTAAGTCATACCTTGCTGCTAAACCAGTTTTTTCCCAATGTTTTATGAACATTTATCTCCTCCTTAGTTTGTATTTCTTCCTATTAACTACTAAACTAAACGTGGGCCATTCCTGTGTGCCGAAGGGTCAGAAGTGGAGCAGTGACATCCTGACCAAACAGTCCAAGCCCACCCTGGCTAAGACCTCCGCCAAGCTGTTCTTTGTCAGCCGTCTGCGGGGGAAGAAGCACAAGGCTGGCGGCTCCACTAAGGTCCTCCAGGATACCAGCAACACCCTGGACACCAGCCAGACCCCGGTGCAAGGACCGCAGAAAGTAAGCACACGGGCGGCCTTCAACTGACACCACACACTTGTTTACACCCCATTCACTCTCTTGACAGCTGATCATTGAACAATGCCCGGTTTTTTAATATGATCATCGTATTTAATATGATGCTTGTGATCTTTATGCCGTTGTTTCTCATATTGCCGTATCGTTTTTCATTAGCGAGTCAGCCCTGACATGCTCGGAGACGAGGGCTTCTTTGACCTGCTCAGCCGTTTTCAGAGCAACCGAATGGACGACCAGCGCTGCTCAATACAAGATAAAGGCAGCAGGCTTTCACCAAGCAGCGGCCCAGAGGGACACATCAGGACGTGTAAGTACACACACACACACATACATATGCCTACTAGGAATGTGAATATCTCAAAATTTTCATGGCCGAATAATCGTTGGGTGGTATGAACGAATATTCGATTCTTCGATGTATGAAAAAAAAAAAAAAGACGATCGGCATCGACCGTGTTTGTAACACAGCGCTCTTCATTTCCCAACTTTCATCAATGAAATGACGTTCTATTTATCGTAGGCTTCGCGCACGCGCACGAGCATAGCCCATAAGGAGAAGCCTAAACGGCTTTGCCTACGACCATAGAACAGAGTTATAGTTCATAACTACCATTACTGTGACATATGATTCCCCAGCGAGGGACGTCCAGACGTCCGTGGTAATGGTAATGGCTGCAGCTTCTGAATAAATGTCGCCATGCTTGATTGGGTGGGTCGCTCGTCTCCACTTACTTTAACAGTTGGATGCACTTTGTTGAGATGCGACAGCATCGTTGACGTGG
>CABFOP010037736.1:2484-12758 GCA_900683385.1 Anoplogaster cornuta
GCTGGCTCGGTGTGTGTGTGTGTGAGTGTGTGTGTGTGTGTGTTGAAGCTGGGCCACAGCCTGTGTACCTGTGTATGCACGAGGGTCATTTCACGGACCAGGAAGGCCGCGTTGCCTTCCTCGGTGTGACACGTTACCATGAACTCCCCGTAGGTGGCGCTGCTGCCTGGGTTAGGCCAGTACTGATGACACTTCACCTAGAGACACAGATGATGTTATTCGATTTATTATGTGATCATGTAGGAATATTCTCTTTCCTCCACAGGGGGGTCAGAGGTCAGGGTCAGCTACAGAACAGCACAGCTGGATCTGGTAGGGATTTAGCAACTTGTTAAAGGACACTTCAGCAAGGCATCATTGAATTTTTGTGTTTTGCCAATTTTGTCGATTAGGTTCTTGGAAAAACCTCCACAGGAGCCGGGGTCTGTGTGTTTGTTCATTTGTTGGTAAATTATTTTGCAATGCACACTGCTTAGGGGAATTACGGTATTCGCTCTTTAGGCCTCCAGAACCCTGATCAGAACTGTAGTGGCCAATCAATGCAGGAATTAAATGTTTCGTTGAGCATTTCTCTCAGTTCCAACAACACCGTGCTTCCACAACACTTGGGTGTTAAGAGTTAAGGCAGAGGTTTTAAAGTCAACAGTTTCACTCCCATCATGCATATACCTCCCCACCCCAATCATAACAATGACGTATAAATCTTTCTAAATATGAGAAGAGGATTGTGGGAGTTTTGTGTGAAACTTCACAGCTAAGGTGTGAAGATTCATAGTTCAATTAAAATATTCACAACTTTTACTTGAAAACGATTCTCTTAAATGCTGTGCTTCAAGTTTGATAGCGCACAGGTGCCACAGAGTGAAATGTCTCACCTGACAAAACGGGTCGAAAAAACAAAATATTTGAGTAATTAATGAGAAATTAATCAGAAACCTAGTTAACAAACTTCCTGCGGTCCACTTTTGGTTCCTCAACCCTTTGGATGTCGTACGTACCCGCCCTCTCTCGACCTGTGTGGTTAACATGACCACCATAGACGAGCCCTGCTCCCAGGTCATTTGCCAGAAGTCAGGGCAGGTGTTGGGCAGCGGGCCCTGGCATGCTATGTAGCGGTTTATCAGACTGGAGGCTGGGATCTCCATCTACAGAAAGAGAGAGAGAGAGAGAGAGGGAGGGATAGAAAGACAGGATGCGAGAGTGAAGGAGATGGAGAGAGAGAGATGCAACGTGATATTAGGATGAATTGAAACTGAAAAGTGCTTTGCATATTCCTAGATCAGTTTTTCTCAGGTTTAATTATTCATTTATTTATTTTATTTCACACAAAAAAACAAAACAAAAAAAAGACAGTCACAACTTCCCCTAAACATCTGCTCAGTGCTGTTAGCTAAAAAAAGCGGATAAAGACCACACAAAAAAA
Organism: Anoplogaster cornuta; assembly: GCA_900683385.1. Lineage (NCBI taxonomy): Eukaryota > Metazoa > Chordata > Actinopteri > Trachichthyiformes > Anoplogasteridae > Anoplogaster > Anoplogaster cornuta. The sequence goes on from CABFOP010037736.1 coordinate 3,908, forward strand.
AGTCAATTTGTAAAACATTAATAACTGCAGGGACTTGCAACGTTACTACATCTGGTTAATTAATTCACCAGTATGATGAGAAAAATACAAAAACAAGTTCTCTGCAACCATACGAGTGCTTTGGTGCTTAGCAAAACAGAACACCCACTTTGGTTTTCAGTTGATTCGTCGCATTAGTAATGAATTGTTGAATGCATACGCGCCGGCAACACCGGTGGCTTTTGTATTTTAGTAAGTGTACATGACAGATGAAAGGAAGGCGAGCGGAGGAAGAGACTCACGTTGATGTAATTTGCATTGATGTAGTCATCTGTGCTTTTCAGGATGACCCGCGTGGCATCATCTAGGGAGGGAGGGAGAGAGGGAGGGAGAGAGGGAAGGGAGGAAGCGCCAACAGAGAGATGGACAAAGGGAGAGAGAAGTGAAGAGGAGGAGGAGGATGGGTGAAGGAGAGAGAGAAAGAGGCACAAAAGGTTAATATTGGAAGGTATCTGGACACACATGCCGGCAGAAACAAGACTGCATTTTGGGTTCTTTTGTCTTTTTCACGTACAAGGAGAGATGTCTCTGTAGCGGTTTTTGGAAACGTTCTGAGGTAATTTGGCACACAGCATGGTCATCCCCGGCCTCTTCCTGTACAGTTGCTGCAAGGGAAGCAACACAGATAAAAATATCATTAATAGTGGAAGTCGTATATGTCAAGTTGTTATTGTAAAAGATTAACATACCTCCTATTTGTCTTATTTGAGAGGTATTCAAAAAGCTGCATCTATGAACTCATACTACACTACTACTAATGTGTTTGATGTGTATATATGTATGCAAGTAAATATGCATGTGTGGGTATGTTTGTCTGTGATATGTATGCATGTATGACAATGTGCGGGCATACATATATGTGACTACACACAAGTACAGTCTAAGTGCGTGTGTGTGTTAAGCTGTTTTTAAATGAACACAGTGAATGGAGAATCCCTGCCATGTCTGACAGAACCAGCTCCTCTTGTAAGCTGCTTTCGCCCACACCCACACCCAGTACTTTACTTTAATGCGTGTACACAAACACATACACACAAACACCTACAACACACAAAACACCTACACACCCTCATTGTAGTCATTTTAACTCATGTACAACGCACACCTCCAGGGCGTTCATAAGAGATTCATAAGAACACATTAACTCTCCTAAAAAACAGTTACTGGTGGTGTACCTTGCATTTATGGGTCCAATTTGTTGTTTGGTGGTGTATTTTTCTTATTTCTGCAGATAATTGGCCAAACACAATATCACGCTGAGATATTTCCAGTGCAGCAACAATGAACTTGAAGAATGTAAACGATCTAAAACAGCAACGGTAAACGTCACGTTTTGGTGTCAGCCAAAAGAGCAACGGCTTCTTTCTAGACTGACCACTTTCTCCACCGACAGCAGCCTCATTAGTCCAGAATGCAATGCAGCCGCAAGCTGTGCTGGCTTTTGAGTCAGGGGCGCGCCTGCCACTTTTTCTCGACGGGAGACTATTGCTATCTTTATTGTTCTCTCCACCTACACGTAAAACCAACGGCTGGATGCAGCAGGTTCCCTTGGGGGGGTTGTTGAAATTCTGGGGTTGCATTCTGGGAAACGTAAGAAATCTCTAACTGAGGTAGATGAGGCACTCTCGGAAGGCGCTGGACATCACAGATTGATGATACGTGACAGTGTAAGAGGATCTGAGGGGGGATTTTTCCTGCAGCAGCTCATTACATGTAAAGCACCACACCGCAAGGGATTAGGCTAATACCACAAAACATAAACGGTACCCCTCTCTCTCTATTATCCCTGTGTGTGTGCATGTGTGTTAGCAAGTGTGTTTATGAGCTTGTGATCATTAATGTGTGTGTTTGCATGTGTGTGTGTGTGTGTGTGTGCGTGTGCATCTCCTCACATCAAACTGTGCTAGTATCGCTCCGCTGGCCAGGCCTTCCCTCAGTGCGACCATGGAGTCCCTCCAAGCATGCTGGTCCAGCTGGGCGGGGTCCTGAGGGGACTTCTCTGGGATGTACTGAAAATCTGGCTCCGAGTCCGCCTTCTCCTCCACCACGTCATAGATGGCTGGAAAGGACACAGGAGGAACGTGTTACAGGATACACACACATTATAGCTGATACAGGTTGGCTCATCCAGGGACTTTATACATCTTAATCCATCAATATGGCATTTAAAATACCAACAGTTTCAATGTTTCATCATATTTCATCGTATCCCTCATCCCTGATCCTGATTACAGGAAATGCTTCGTCTCTCCCTTTTTGTACATGGTGACTAACCAATACCTGATAGACGTGATTGAATGTTTGTGAACCCCTTGTACAATTATAGGAACTGAGGTTTTCCCATACAATCCTTATTTAATCAAAATTAGCCTTTTCTTAACTGAAACAAATTATCTGTATTTACCAATTTCATATGTTTTTAGAGACAATTGCAAATAATAAAATGAAATAGTTTAAAGGGAATTAGTGCAGCTGCAAAAATACATAAACCTCTTGCATTAGTTAAATCAAGTAGGTAAGTAGAATCAGGTGGGTAAATAATTGGGTAAGTCACTGTATAAGTATATTCAATTCAATATAGTCTTACTGTCCTGGTTTGCTGCACGTTATGCCCATTAAAATCACTAATAACATAACTGTGGATGCAGGGTAAATCTCTTTGTCAACACACAACCTTCGCAGAGTGGATCTGACCAATAAGAATGACTCACCATTGGGTCTGACCAATAGTATGAGCTCCCCGGAGTGGCTCTCACAGCTGGCCTTGATGAACATGACCACCTGGTCATGGGTGTGGTCAGAGATGTCCCGCCCATTAATTAACACCACCTGGTCCCCCTCGTTAAGGCGAGGCACACACAGGTCAGCCTGCAGGGCAAGAGAGAGAGGAAGGGAGGGAGAGAGGGAGGGAGGGAGAGGCAGATGCAGAAAGAGGGAGCAGGGTGAGATAAACCACCATGTATGTTTGTGTGTGTGTGTCTGTGTGTAGCAGTAGTATAATAATAATGGTACACTCAAGTATTTCCTCGGATTGGCAAATTAAGCAGTCCCACCATCCTTTAATTGAGACTTTAATAACATGTGTAATTGAGACTTTAATAACATGTGTAATTGAGACTTTAATAACATGTAATTAAGACTTTAATAACATATAATTGAGACTTCAGTAACGTGTAATTGAGACTTTAAAAACATGTGTAATTGAGACTTTAATAACATGTCTAATTGAGACTTTAATAACATGTCTAATTGAGACTTTAATAACGTGCTTTGGCATAATAAAATGTTGCAGCTATTTGTGAGGCTAATAGGCACAGCACCTATTGTGGAGCAGAGGAGCTCTGGCTACTGCACTGTCCATCTGTTGACATATCCAGAAAAAGCTCTTTAAGAGAGACCATCAATAAGCTGTTTCACCAGTGTAAAAAACAAGCTAATCCTATAGTCTATATTATGTAGCCTATTTTAATTGTATTACTATCATTTACCATTATCATATTTATTTGTGTTTTTTTATAGTGGTCAGTGCAAATAATCTAATTATGTGGTTACGGTGATTGTTTTACAATAGGCCAATATTAGACAGCATGGATGACTGTAAATTGAGTAGTACCGGCACTCGAATCAGCCGATAAAGAACTTGCATTAGTTCTGAAACACTGATATCGGTGCACCTCTACGTACCGATGTTCCCGGAGCCACTCGAGACACAATGATGGGCATCTTCTGGTCAGCGCCGCCCTGGAGTCACACAGGTACACACGGAGGTAAGATCAATTAAAGTCACACAAAAGTAACTGAAAGTAAACTGAGGAATTTTCCAAGCAAAAACAATCTAAAAATGAGAAATATCTCCAAGAGACTATCTCCCATTAGACCAGGGGTCAGGTCATCTGCATGATTGACAAAATGTGCCAAATCCTGGAGAAAGTTAACATTATGGAAGGAAAGAGCTGAGTTTTCGTTTTGTGTCCTTGACAGACAAAAAAGGAAGAAAAATAGGAGAAGTCAGCCATCATATTTTCAGTGCATCTGACTAGTATCTCTCTCACCTTGACGTTAAAACCGAAGCGCCCGTGCTCGTCGGGTTTCATCTTGATCAGGACCAGATTATCGTGAGGAACTACTCCATTTAGCTGGACGGGAGACAAACACAGATACATACATGTCAACGCTGTTAAGTTACATGATGGCTCTGCATATATATATAGGTTATGGGTTCCATTCCCACTGGGGCCACCCATGCTAAAAACACATCATCAACATACAGGCAGGCATATTTGTTCTATCTAGTCAGGGCGGCTCTGACTTTTGCATTTTGCAATACTGCTTGCTTCATAATGTGGGTGATCTAGAAATGTAAGCTTATTCTACTGCTGCACTCAATGTAAATTTGCTCTTGGTAAGAGTGTCTAAAATGTGCAATTAAGCCACGAGAGGCTTTACAGTGATTTTTTCACAATGTGAGGCGGAAAAATGCAAATGTCGGACAGCTAAGTGACTCATGAGTGGCGTGTGGATATTTAAATGAACTGTTATGCAGTCGCCGGAGGCTGCTCGTCCGGCGCTTTTCCGCCAGCGGCTTTCGGTCGTGACTCCGGCGTTTATCACGTCGCGCTGCACCGCACTCACCGTGGTCTTGTCGGTGTTGACGGGGACGTCGTACATCTCGTTGAGGTGGTTGTCCAGGAGGCTCTGCTGGGAGTGGGCCTGGATGATCTGGCTCAGGGTCTTCCTGCTCAGCTGCTTCGGGGGCAGAGCTGGCGGCTGGCCGTCCACACCTTCTGGAGACCTGGAGGGAGAGGGACATGTTACTCTAGCTCTTTTTACACTGCCCGTTCAAGGCGGGAATGTTGCGCCTTTATTCCGCCTCGCTGTTCTGTTTAAAAGGTACGGACACGGAATGGGGGGTCAGGATGTTCCAACAAGTCGGCATCGGAGGCAGTCACAGAGCCGAATCGACGTCTGTGTAAAAGGGACAGCCCTTGTGTGCGACCCGCCACCGGGGGGATTTAAAAATTGAAGCAGACTAGTTAGCAGCTAACCTACAGCAACCAGCTAACGCTACTGTAACGTATTTCTGATCGCACAAACACGTTGCTCACATGGATTCGCCATTGTAACGTTACACATCAACATGTTGGATACTATGCAAAGCAACTTAGCTTGCGTTTGAATAGTGGTATAAATGTGCACGGCTATCAAAAGCACCTCAACACTCTGCCATTATTGTTTAGGAAGCAGTTGTTGCTGCCCGTTGGCATGCTATGTAAAAGCACACATGGAGGCGACATTATGCCGGATTTGTTTGGTTCTGTGTAAAAAAGCAAAGCCGGCATAATGACAGATCTTTGCGGCAGCATTGCGGGATCTCTGTATAAAAGGGACTTCTGTTTTCATGTGCTTTTTGTTCAGATCGTTTTCTGTCTCATTTGTCGTAACTGGTTGATAATTGATTGTGTCATACATTACAGAGAGAGAGAGAGAGAGAGAGAGAGAATGAGAGCGAGAGAGATTACATAATGAGTTACACATGAGTTCAGTTTGTAAGATTGATGATTCTTTAGTGTTTAATGCAATGGGTACTTTCATCCGTCATACTTTTCCAATCAGTACACACTCGCCTCTATCTATTGCATCATTGTTGTATCCATTACCATAACCAGTAATGAATGCCCTCTCAGTCTATTACATAATTGCAATTCTAAATATTTATAAAATGAATACCAGAATTATTACGGTGTACGTGTCATTTGCTCTGAAACTCCTCAAGCAATATTGCTGCTGTTTAATAACAGGCTGAAGGTTTTCCTGTTTGACTGGTAAAGAGGTGGAGCTGGGGAAAGAAAGAAAGAAAGAGAGAGAAAAGAGATCGCAAGGGACAGAAACTAAATCGCATTGTGTTACTCACAATGCATTAACCTCAATAAAAGGTTACAAGAGAGGGTTACATTTTTCTCCCATCATCCAGACAATGTGTAGGGTGATACAACATGATCAGTCAGGTACAGTAGCAGCAGTAGCAGCAGGGCTCACCCTCAGGGGGGTAACAGCCAGTGATTGCGCTCTGTGTGTGTATCAGTGTGCGTATTTGTGCGCGTGTGTGTGTGTGTGCGCGTGTGTGTAAAGGCACTCCTTAGGGCAGGGGTCAGCAACTACATTTAGACTCGGGCCAGACCATAATATAACTATGTATTCAAGACCAAAGTGTAATCCCATTCTGCATTTGCTTTTAATAAATGTCAGTCAACTGTTTTCCTTATTAGAAGTATGAACGCCTCAATAGCCTCAGCAGTTTTATTCTCAAACCGAAACCTTTAGGTTTCCGTAGCAAAAGGCAGGGGCGACATGCACCCAAGTAATCTGAGGGGGCACAGAGAGACACTGCTGACCTCAACATGTTGACTGTCACTGGCCTGATTACTGGAGCAATACATAAAAGATGTAAATACCAGCATGAATTTCATATACCTTTTAAATCAGATTTCTATCTCGAAAGATATTTTTCTCTGCAAATCTGAAATTAAATTCAGTGTAGACTACTGATTTAGCACTTTTCCACCAACATCTGCCCTGGAGACTGGCGGCTGGGAGAGACTGCCCTGGAGACTGTCGCGGCCCCGGTTGTAGCGAGTCCGCTACACATATGCTTTTTAACTTTAAAAGAAAATACTGAAATAAATAGTGATTTGAATGACGCCCATAACGTTGGTCTCTAGATTGGTGGAAACGGGCCGGTTCTTCAGGTTAGCTGGTTCCATTGCTCAGCACCGACTCGGGCACCAGCTTGTGAACGACAGGAATGAACCAAACGGGAAGAAGGGGGAGTTGATTACCAAAATTCTGTTTAGAGTTTTGGTATTTTTAGAATTTTGAGAGTTTTAGAATTCTGTAAAAAAAAAAAAAGTAAGATATAAGTAAGATATAAGATATAAATATATAGTAAGATGACTGTATATTCACTCAAAAATATTTGAGTGAATATACAGTCATCTTACTATATATTTTTGGAGAAATAAAAAAATAATCATTTATATGTAGATTGTGTGGCATTACATATACATTACAATAACTGGAAACTACTGGCAGGCCAGTTTTTTTTTTCCTGGGCCACTACTGGCCCACGGGCCGCCAGTTGCTTATCCATGCCTTAGGGGATCCAGCGGCAGTCAAAGCACATTGCCGTTGTTTTGGCTATTACTGGTGCCACTTTGTGTCTTAAACACACACACACACAACTATTTATTGTGGGTCAAAATGAGGTCAGGCATTCAGAAGGAGGGTGCTGCACAGCAGGCGGAGTCATTCTGTCTTACATTCACAGACCCACAACACAGCACAGTTGGGCAAAATAAAAAAATCATATTGTATTACCATCATACCATGTTACAACATAGCCAAGTGCATAGGATAGAGAAAGACAGTGGGAAGCCAGGTCAAAATAGGCAGGGATAAGGAACTATGTTGCATTCAAGGACAGGGAAATGAGTGTTTTGTTTTAGAAACCACCACAAAACAGTTAATTTAATGAAGCTTAACAAATCAAACGCATCATACACATGTTGGAAATATTAATATTATATTTAATGGTGACAGCACCATTAAAGACAACCCACGAACACGAAGACCTTTCATACCATATAATATTGTGTTGTATCCTAACATATTATATATTATGTCATAAAATACTGTATCATATTGCATGGTCCGTGGTGGGTTCATTCAAATTTAATGAGGGTGAATGGTGAAGAGGTTATATATTCTTTTCCTAAAACAAAAGGCATACTTCACATGACAATGTGGCTGAGGATTGTGGGGAACAAGATCCAGGCTCTGAATACTAATATTCATCAATTTATTAGAATGTTAATGTGTGTGTGTTCGGCTGGATACTGCGTGTGCAATCAGAGGACGAGGGAGCAGGTGATTATGTCATCTTTTGGCTCTGTGACAGCGAGATGAGCAAACAACTTGGCGCAGCATGTGTGTTTGCGTGCGAGTGTGTGTGCGTCTATAGAGAAGCTTTTTAGGCGGCGGAATACCACTGTAATGTTACTTAACCAGCCTGATTTCCAACTGAGAAGTGTTCCATCTCTATTCTCTTTCTCTATGTAAATGTGCATGGATGACAAGGTGAGTTAGGTGGTCATGGCTAGTGTTAGCAGACTAGTCCGTCTACATGGCCTCAAAACGTTCCCATGTATCACAGCTGCTAAGCAACTATTCATATTCCTTCAGTAATGGAGATAGCTTTCCTTAAGAGATTCCTTAAGTGACTGTAGATGTAGACCAAATCTCACTTTACTCAGAGGCTTTCTAGGTTTGACTGGAACAGCAATTTTGTGCTTAATTAGCTTAAAGAATTTACTAGAAATTTTATAGTGTGCAAGCACATGCAGATAAACACACACACACCAATTCCCAGTTCAGCCCTGTTCCACAACCTCTCGGCCCTGCTACCCGCTGTAAACACATTTTACGGCCTGTTTTTCAAAGGGTTCGTCTTTCCATTGAGGCCCACTAAGTGACATTGGGAGAGGGTGTGAACCATCAGTAGAAGCCACAGACACACAGGCAGACGGGCTAAAACCAGCCGCCTCAGCAAAACAGCCAGACAGAGCGGCACTAGCACTGACAAGTTAAATTAAAACTAAAAATTAAAAGGCGGACGTTTTTGGAGGGGGACTTCTCTTTACAGTGAAATTTATTGCCCTGCCACCAAGGCAAAAGATTTATTGTTTTTTTCAAAGACAAACAATTATGAACTGAGGAAAGTGGGACATGTAGAGAGAGGAGGAAAGAAGGGGCAAAT
>CABFOP010037810.1:1148-12777 GCA_900683385.1 Anoplogaster cornuta
CTCGGCCGATCAGCCTTCCAACGTCTGACAGCCAATCATTTCATTGCAGCCAAATGGATCATCTAATCATTTAATTAGAGCTGAAGGTAACGTTAACAGACACGTAGTCTGTCCAATCATTTCATTCGGACCGAATGAAATGATTGGACGTATTTATTACAGTATTACAGCTGATACAGACACCGGATTTTTTTCATTTTTTTTCTGAGGACTGATTTATTGATTTCTGTCGGGATATAAAGACAATTTCTACTAATATAACCGAAAATGCAGCTCAGAACATCGCTCGTATTACCTTTAATGCTTTTGTAAATTGGATGATTTGAAGTTATATCACCATCGTCAAATTCAGGAATATTTTCTGAACTTGTATGAAGGGCTGCTGATCCGTTTATTTTCTCCAACTGGAAGATTGGAGAAAAATTACTTCATCGATGAAATCGCTGGTTTAAGGTGAAAAAGTGGGTCTTTCTGTCCTTTCTCTGCAGGTAAGGGAGATGTATTTGGGGATGTTTTCTGGAAAGAGGTGACTCTTGCCCAAGCCTGTGCCAATGTTCGAGCACTGACCTACTGTGACCTCCACATCATTAAACGTGACGCTCTGCAAAAGGTGCTGGAATTCTACACAGCGTTCTCCAACCATTTCTCAAGAAATCTGCTGCTAACTTACAACCTTCGGAAGAGGGTGAGTGACTCTTACCATAGATTTCAATAATTCAATGTGCAGTCTTTAGTTTTCAAAGACTACCTACCCAACTTTTATATGGCACTTTTCATAACAAAATACACATATTTCATCAGCAAGAAAAGAGGTTACAAGGACAATACGGATAAGAAAGCTACTTCAAGATTCGTGCTGACTCTACATGTCCTTGACACGTTGTTTTGTTGCTGTTGTTTGTGACGTGAGCTGCTGTAACACCTTAATTTCCCCGTGGGGATAAATAAAGTACCTACCTACTATATGGAGGTCACAGAGCCTTTACAATGAAAGTGTTGTTTGTCTGCCTCTTGAATTCTGATTATTTTGTTTTATCTTTTTCCATGTCCTCTTCCTCTCAGAATTCCTTTTGCCTTTCCACTTCAGGCCATCGCTTTTTTGGCGACATCTTTAGTGATAAGTGCTCATTGCTGTGTTGTTTTTGCACTGAACTTCCCAGACATCACTTGTCAGTCAAACAGCGTTCAGCCATGGTAGCTCTCGCTGCTCATGCTATCCAGTTCTTCTATTTATCCCAAACAAACTTAAACGTCTGCTGTTGCTGGAAATGTAAAACTTAGACTATGTCCACGCTAAGCCGTTTAAATTTGAAAATGGTGTTTTCAGCTCTAGCGTTTTTGAAAAGCTTGCATACTTCCTTCCATGGGCATGCGCAGACCACTCTGCCGCTCTCGGTGGATCAAGTGTCAGTAAAACGTTTTCGGCATCGATTTCGCCATCGTTTTCGCCGTCCACATGGCGAAAACATGGTTGTTAACGGGAGAGGGGGGTGTTTTCAAATGTATCCACTTGGGACAGTGTTTTAGAAAAGCTCCGTTTTGGGGGGTGGAAAACACCTCCATGAACTGGGTATATATTGAATCACTATTGTATTATATCAATCGGCAATAGAGAGTAGCAAAACAGACATGTCACGGAATATTACTTTAATTGACCTGCCTAAAAAATTATCCAAATAGGAGAGTAGGCATTCTACTCCTCCTATATGCTTTCTTTATTGAGACAGATAGTATGAAAGCTGAGAGGGACAGAGAGTTGTGGAGACACTAGAGAGAAGGTTCTGGTGAGATCCAATCTTATTTGGTAAAATTCCAGCAACACTTGAGGTGCTGATAAGAAAAATGAGTAAAACTGTCATTTCAGCATGCGGCCTTCATCACTTGATCCTAGGCCAGCATGTGTCCAAAGAAGAGGGTCTATAAAATGATACCTTCAGTGAGCACTCCTGCAATCTTAATCAATGTTGTAATTATCTGTTAAGCTGCCTAGTGTTACCAGAATAAAGAATATCTATGAGCAGGATTTTCCTAAAAAAATAATTCATATTTTAAAATGAAAAAGATGATGTCACACAGCTGTATACTATACACACTACGTCACATATTATGTAAATTCCATAAAATTGTGACCATAAATAGATCCGCTCTCACATCCTCCATTCAGAAATCAACAGCAGTGACAGCAACAGCATGACTGTAGCTACCAGCTACTGTGCCTCGTTCATAATAAGGTTACCCTGCCCTAGAGAGTGCGAGTGAGATTGAATTGCCTGCATATGAAGAGGCAATCTCATCTACTGCATTGAAATGACCATTCACAAGGGCCCTATACTTTAGATTTATACAGCTGGGAATTCCTGGAAGTGGTTGAATTGATAGCATCAGATGGAATCTAGGTGGCTTTTCTGCAAGAATATACTTCCATCCACCCATCCATCTATCTATCCATTTTCTAGCCACTTGCAGTGGCAACAGGGCAAGCAGACCAATCCCCCAGCAACAGCATCTTCCTCCATTCCCAGGTGCTCCCAGGCCAGCTGGGAGATGTAGTCCCTCCAGCGTATCCTCTGTCTCCACCCAGTCATTGAGCAGTGGATTGCTAAGCTCCTCACCCTGTCGCAAAGAGTGAGCCCAGCACCCCTGCAGTGAAACATCATTTCAGTAGCTCAGCTCTGTCTTCACCACCAATCCGATATAATGACTGCATTACTACAGTCAACGAGCACCATGTTTGAACATACATGTAGGCGCATAGTGCGCATTGGGTCAAGCTAACAATGGATTTTTTTTTTATCTGTCTGACTGACTGACTGACTGACTGACTGACTGACTGACTGACTGACTGACTGACTGACTGACTGACTGACTGACTGACTGACTGACTGACTGACTGACTGGTTGTTTGGTTGGATGATTGATGACAAACTGAAAGTTAGACATCATGACACCATTAAAACAATGTTCATGGGAAAACATGCTTTCAAAATTACAGAAAAGTCAACTGCAGAGTCAAAATTTGTTAGACAAATGCTCATAATGCAGTAATCCAATAGCAACTGCACGATATTCCCCTTTTAGTAGGATTACTGTGCTTCTTTACCCACTGAAGCCAGAGTGCCATGAGAATAACCTCTTTAAGGTGACATTTACAGAGCACACACATTTTGAAACACACCTTGGAAAATTGTCTTCACATACATTACTGTATATTCAAAATCAATTAACTACACAAACCTGACCATCTAACTGCAGATGACTTCTACCAGTTTCATGCTTTATATTATCTATTTACTCATACCGAATAAGCTGTATTTTTATACTTATACGTTTTCTAATTTTTATACTTAACCAAAGTCTTTACAATTTCAAATACTGTTTTGTTTGATGATTATCTGATGATCATCACGGATGCTGTTTTATTCATAAAAGCTTTTTTCTTTTCTTGTAGATTGTGTTTCGAAAGATCAGTGATGTGAAACGAGAAGAAGAAGAGCGCCTAAGACGTAAAAATGAAGCACCTCTGAACCTCCCACCGGATCACCCAGTACGAAGACTCTTTCAACGCTTCAGACAGCAGAAGGAAGCCCGCACAGCAACTGAGAAACCTGACTTAGATGAGCATGACATAGAGAAAGGCGCTGTGTATGCAGAAGCCCCTATAGCTACAACAACAATAGCCACCACCAGCATTGTCACAGTAACGGAAAGCCCAGCAACACCCTCATCATCATCACTCCCCAAATCCACCCCTTCAGACAAGGCCAAGCTCCAGACACCATCTCCCATTGCCTTTGTAGGAGGTCGCCCAGCTGAGCCTCTCAAAGTCAAAGGTTGGGGTCGCTTCAAAGAGTCCATGGCCAAAGCTGACAACTGGAACAAAGTGTCTAAGGCTGAATCCATGGAAACATTGCCGGAACGGACCAAGGAGCATGAATCACAGATGTCTCTGAAGAAGACAGACTCCTGTGACAGTGGTATCACCAAAAGCGACCTGCGTCTGGACAAAGTGGGTGACTTCCGCACAACCCCGCAGGAACATAGTCCTGTCCAGCCGGAGACCAGACATGCCTTCTATCCCATCCCCGAGCAAACACTTCAGGCCTCACTTCAGGAGCTCAAGTTGGAGCTGAAGGATGACCTCAACAATCTGAACGTTCGAATGTCTGGCCTGGAGGCACAACTTACAGAAGCACTCCAGCTCCTCAAAGCTAGAAAGGCTGCTGCTGGCTCTCCGAAGCCTCTCTTTGAGATCTCTAGACCCACTTCACCAGAACTGGACAAAGAGGACATTTTCTCTTAAAGGTTGACAGAAACATTGGAGTCATCAGACAACAGTATACTACGCATTTGGTGAACTCAGCTGGGATCCAGTAATCTCCAGCTTACAGTACTTGCATGGTTGACGCTATGTTAGGCACACCATTTAGAATACACGGTGGTCTTCAAGATTCACTGGCTCGCACCCCAGGCATACCTGGTAGCGTAACTGTTGTTAAGGGAACTTGTGTTGAGAGGCCGAAGTATTGATATGTTGTAGCCTACACTTTTGGCACCTAACAGTCATAAAATACACACTGAACAGTCGAAGGCAACACAAAAACTGACAGCTCTACAATGTCTGTGTATAAGTTTGATTTATTTTTCCATAGCCCTTTGGTGGAAAAATAGCTTGATCAGTAAATAATTTAATCTTTAGTCCAATCACTGTTTCATATCATCACAGTTGAACAGAGTATGAACAAAAGCATACATTTGCATCATGTATTACAATTTTAGTTTATATCAGAAATGCAATGCAAACAGCATGATTCATTGGTTTGTTATTGAAACGTTTGTATAAGATTCCTTGCATGTCACATAAAATATTGTGCAGATGATCCAAATTTGATGAATTGGTGCCATACACCAAGCCATTTAGATTATTTTACATTGACAATGAAAAGAGACAGGAGTCTTTGCAGACCTTAAAACAGCCCCAGGGTAATTTCCTAGAGCAATGGGTATATCATCCTGTTATTTCAAATGTCATTATTATAAATTATACAGTAGTTCTGCCATGCAATCTGATTGATCAAAGAACTGTTTCAGCAGTGCTGATAATTCCTATAAACCATGGCTAAATGTGCTTCATGAAAAAGGGAATTGTTCCTTATGCTAACTATTATGGCAGCATGGAGCACGTTATCCATCTTTCCTGCTATCGATTATTTATTATTCTCGTACATTAACACTACTCCACCACATGAGCTGGTAACCAAAAGTCATGCATTTTTAGCTGCATTAAGTAATGATGATGGTATATGGTTGTGCCCCATACCTAGCTGCACCACTGTCACAGTGACAGTAAAAAATGCCCTTTTGGAAGTTATTACTATAATAAAGCTTATTTGAGTGTAAAATCCAAACATCCGACATTCTGAGTCCACCAAGTCAATGCAGCATCTCCACAAACTCTCAGACTGCACTTTCACAGACCAAAGCTTTGGTTGGATTCTAGTTGTATCTAGACAAATCTATACAAATGGTTGAATATGATATATAACATTTGAATGGTATTTTATGAAATTTGGCTGTAATGGCTGTGGAGCTGTACTGTGTCTGTTTGCATGCATGTGTGATTCTGTGTCTGGTCACCAAAACATCTTCACAACCATTCAACCTAAGCCATAAAGCAAAACTAGAATGCTCTATGAGGACAAGGGATAAAAATGAATGATTGAAATTAATATTAAGAGATTACAAAGTTACAAAGGCCCAAATTTGAATCTCTTAATCTGGTTGAATTGCATGACATTTGGCACACACGTTGAAAGGTCAAGTGTTTGTCAAAAATTTGGCTTTAATTTGTGCATTTTATAGCCTATCACATAATGGTGTATAATAAGAAGTGCATAGGTGCTGCTAGCATGCAAGCTCTTTCCTAACCCTCTGATTACCTTGTTTGAGGTCACAAAGTCACAATGGCAAAGACAAAGGCAGGCCAAACAATTTTTTAAATTTATATGCACCAAAAACCTGAAAATGTTGTTACATATTTTCTACATTTAATAGAGAAGAACATCCTTTTTCTGTATTTGTCACACATTTCCTTAATGTGTATCCATTCCTTGCAGCAGTATTCACTGCTGCAAGGAATCATGGATTAGTTTTACACTTTCTCTTCCTGGATAATATTTACATATTCAAATGAAAAATCAATCATGGCATTTCATTACAATCAGAACAGAGGATAGGTGTTAATCCAGTATGCAGGAAAGGGACAAGAGGATTTTTCAGTTGAGTAAAGTGCAGGGATTGATAAGCAATAATTGTGCATATTTGGGTATCACCAGAACTACTATAGCCCATCGTCACCTAAACCTCAGTACAATATTGCCTCATGTTTAATGGGAGAATTTTGTGCTAAAACTATCATCTGTTTATGCACTTTAAGGACACTATGAATGATTGAAAAAGGCTCCATATCAGTAAATGTGTTTTCGTTTTTGTTAACCATTCATCAAATTGCTTTTGTGGTTTTATACATATATTGAGGAGTTTGTGCAGACTGCTGATAATAAAGTCCAGAATGAATACATTGCCTTTGTGATATATAATATATGTGATATAATTTAATGCCATTAATATTATAGATCCACAAAGCATTGCATCTTTAACCATGGGTCAGAAGCCAAAAGGGACTGCCTCTGGTGGGTACTTTAGCTTGTGTTTTCATCACATTGGTTCCCAGGGTGAAACTAAAAATGTAGGTCTCAGGCTTAAGCGTTTTAAGAACCCTTGCTTTAATGTGTCTATAATAAAACAAAACATTATTTTACATGGCTAAAAATAAACTTTAATCCACTTACTAGTATGTGGATATGTTATCTTCCTTGCATGCCTTTCCTCTTATTGAGACAGGAGACAGGCTGAGAAGGATACAGTGAAGGGGGAAAAGAAGCTGAGGTGGTCACATCTCCATCAAAAATATATCTTACTAAAAATGAGTAGGCATAACATATTGGGTTAGAGCCGCCATTTACACTTTCTGGGTCCGCATCGACAAAGAATTTTATATTATTCTAAAAAGTACTTGTGAAAAGCATTCAAACCATCTTGCTTCATGTTTTCTATAAAAGGGTATTCCCAAAGCTGCTCAGAAAAGCTTTTAGTAAGGGAATAAGAAATGAATAGTCAAGAGATTGCTAATGTTGCCAAGAAATTCAGTCACTCTGGGTTCAACTGTTTCATGGCAGGCAGTCAGAGTCAAAGTATGATGACATTCTTCAACTTGAAATCATATCTAAACTTGGGATTTTGTACCTTACCAATTTCTTGGTAAGTAGAAATTGGTGTTTTTAGAATAGTTAAATAAGGTAAGCCTTTTTCAGAACCACTAAATTTAGATGAACATTTTGCTATTCAGAGTGAAGAAAGTCAGTCAACGGTGTACATTTTTCCAAAAAATAAACTGGTGAATGGTAACAACTCAGTCACTGAACAACAACTGAAAGAGAGGCTTTCAGAGACATTTTATAGAAGACATAATTTCATATTGCTTTTTTTTTTTTTTAGGTACCGATATGACTAGTCATGGTGATTATAAGTCTCTAACTGTACTAATGGTGAGTCAATTGACAGAAAACATTTTGTAAATCACATTATGTACAGGACAAAGGAGTAAACTCAGTTATTCGTATGTTATATTAACATGTAACTTCTACTGGTTAAAATCTATTAGAACAGCCAAAGAAAACTGGCAGAAATTAGGCAATTTGAAAAAAAAAAAAAACCAATGCTAATAGTGAGACCAGAGTTAACAAAAAAGGCACTTACAAAGTTGAAAATGTGGTGTTAATAGAACACATATATTAGCAAAATTATTGTATCATCCTAACAAAAACCATGTATATCTGATGCAGTATAATGGTTCAACTTGCATGACAATTTATGGTTAACATGTTAATAGCCACTTGATTCTTTTTAATAGAAATGTGAGATTGGGCTGCACCATTGTTAGAAAGGAAATAAGAAATGTTTATCACAAAATAACCATATTTCTATATGCACTATGTATTGTTTTCCTTAATTCACAATCACAACCTTATTTCAGCATCTCAGGCATGTGAGGTTTTACCAGTACCAACATTTTGTATACCAGTTGAATGGTTAAGAATCTTTAAAAAAAATCTATTTCACAATATTTCAGAGGCATATGACCAGGATCTGGTTTTTCTATGTTAAATCACTAAAAAGATCAGATCTGTCTTGCATATTGTTAAAAATCTAATTTTCTTTTCTTATGTAGCTAAATGCAGCTAACCAACCATTTGTTGGAAGGCATTTTTCTGGATATGGATTGTGGCTGAAAGGGTTTTTTCACTTAAAGCCCATTTTCACAGCCTAAACCTTTTACCAAGATCACAGCTAGATGCTACTGGAATGGGATGTACAGTAGATGCATTCAGAGACAAGATCTCTGAAAGCAAGTGCTGCATATAAGTGAAGGTCCAAATAGGACCAAACATGTGCATAATACAAATATTTAAACTAGGGATTATGATGGATTTTTACATTACATTACTATATTTCTATTATTACAGTCAACAGTCATTACCTTTGTTTGTCATAGAAAAGCATACAAAACTGTGCCTTTAGAAAATCCCCCCATACCCCATGGTCCAGTCCTGCACTAAGTAAAGAGGTATAGGCAAGCTGCGGTTGCTCCTCTGACTAGGGAATAGCATGATGCGGGAATTTGAACATATACCTATTTTTATGGTCAGCTCTTGCAAGCTGCCTAGTAATAGTGCACTGTATGCGCAAATTACATTGCAATGTCTATGGGAAGAGTAAAAACAGTGTATGGTCATTTATGTAATATGCACATGCCTCTATATTAATTTCATGTGATCTGAAATGTAACTATTGCAAGCACAATGGGAATTCTTTGTGAAGAACTGTGATATACTAATAATAAATATTTTCTATATACTGTGTCCTGTTTGTTCAGCCTGATGAATTCATGGTGATTCCATCTACATACTGTAGCATCCATTTTTAATCCGTGAGAAGCGATGCAACTATTTTTGTATCTCATCTGTCACTGATAGGGTTACTTTCAAGGTGTAATTCAGAAGATGTATTCTGTTGGCTGATCTTCTTATGTTAGATAAGTTTTGTGCTCATTTAAGAGGATTCCTCGCTGACCCCACATGCTGATCCTACTTAGTGCCACAGATGTGATAATCCCTAAAACCAAAAAAGAAATCAACTAATGTAAAACCTGGAGGCTCATCAAAATACTTTGCCGATTACATTGTCCTTATTTACAGTGACAAAACGGCTTGTGTTAAATGTTTGTTTATTCAACATTCATCCAATTTACAAACAATTTACAAACAAAGAGGATGCTATCTGTTTGTAGCATGGCATTAGAATTAAAAGGTAACTAGAGTCTCATGTTAACAATGATTTTCAGCAATAACAATGTACTAATGTCCTAACAACCTCTTGGTTGGTCATTGGTTGTATGTTTTTCATAAGCTTAAAAAGCATTTTATATGCTATTGCATCCACAACATCCTACTCCACATCCAGCTCCTTGATCCAATGAGTGTGTACCATTGAATATGCCAACTGTTAGCTACTGTTGCTGGCCAAAGGAAGATGGCAAAAATGAAATGAGCATTTCTTCAGCTTATTGCACCACTGAGCAATGCCTAATCAGAGTTATAACCAAGCCAGGTTCAGCATTCATATCTATCTTCTAGGCCTTGACACAGGCGGGTCTAGGGATATTCTCCCAACTCCTACTGGGGACTTATCTAAATCCCTTCCCTTACCTAAACCTACACTTTTCCATGAAATACAGGAAACATTTTCTTTAGAATAAATAACCACTGATGATGTATGTCTTAGCTTGCCACATATGGCAAGGCTGTGAAAAGTGTCTGGCTCAGTCACAGTCCAGCCGGGTTTGGACGGGTTCGCAACGCAGTGGAGATGCTGGCTATGGACCAGATATGCCATGGGGACGCTGGCTAGCGAAGAAAAGGAACTGGACTCAGCAGGTTGTTCTGTTTGCTTGATAGCAGGGATTCTCAATTCAATGCCACTGCAAGGTGACTCATGGTGGGTAAGATGTCCACTCAAGTCCAATCTGAGCAAAGCAGTACAGGAAAGCCAACATAGGCGGGGCCATGGTAGACCAGCCTGAAAACAAAACAAAAATAACTTTAAAAAATAAAAATCAATATACTCTCAACTCAAGTTTTGTCAGCAACCGTGGAAAAAGGAGCAGATCAGGCTGGTATGCTGGTTCTCCATGCATCCCACACCCGCTGTAGCCAATTAAGGCTGATTGGACAACTGCAGCCTGGAACGGATTTAACCGTCTGTTTGTCCTCTCCAGTGAGTAGGTGAGCAGCAGACACGCCGACCTTAAGGACTGAGCTGAAAAACTGAACACCAGATTAATAGTGAGATTAATTTAGATTAATTTAGTGTTAAAAGTAAGTAAGAGCTATACTGTATAGTGGTCTTAAACCTCTTGGATTACCTTTAACTACTTGCTTTAAGTCTCGCTGAAGTTACAGTATTTCTACACTACATTTATTTTTGCAATTTATAGCTTGCCTTGGAAGGTATGGCAGGGACAGCTGTCCCTACTCCCTACCTCCTCCCCAACTGGCTTGACTCCAGATTCTCTCAGTAAACTGCACCTGCAACCACAATGCATTTCAATGATCTATTCTTTCCCATTCTCTTCAAAATCTAATTCACATACACACAGGCTGGTTTATGCACAGCTGTACCGTAACCAGCTTTGGCTAAAAACAACACATTTTGGTGGTAGACAATTTTGGATGATGAACCTGTTTCATACATACATATTGTATCTCTAAAATGTAAACTGCATTACAACTTTATTTGTATTCGAATTGTATTCAAACTCGAATTTAGTAGATATGTAGCGTATTCACCTGACACTATTTGCACTGCTTATACTGTTTACTCTGTATATACTGACACCCAGCCCTCCTGTTTATACTGTTTTATACTGTCTATTCCATATTTATGTTCATATTTATCCATACTTATAGCCCTCCTGTTTATACTCCTGTTTATACTGTTATACTGTTTATTCCATATTTATGTTCATATTTATCCATACTTATAGCCCCCCTGTTTATACTCCTGTTTATACTGTTATACTGTTTATTCCATATTTATGTTCATATTTATCCATATTTATCCATACTCATAGCCCTCCTGTTTATACTGTGTTATACTGTTTATTCCATATTTATGTTCATATTTATCCATACTCATAGCCCTCCTGTTTATACTGTGTTATACTGTTTATTCCATATTTATGTTCATATTTATCCATACTCATAGCCCTCCTGTTTATACTGTGTTATACTGTTATACTGTTTATTCCATATTTATGTTCATATTTATCCATACTTATAGCCCCCCTGTTTATTCTCCTGTTTATACTGTTATACTGTTTATTCCATATTTATGTTCATATTTATCCATACTTATAGCCCTCCTGTTTATACTCCTGTTTATACTGTTATACTGTTTATTCCATATTTATGTTCATATTTATCCATACTCATAGCCCTCCTGTTTATATTCC